>JARQOC010000003.1:692583414-692657725 GCA_033576535.1 Allobates femoralis | reverse complement strand
TTTCCTTTGACACATTCTGCGTTGGTTTGCTGATTTTGTTTTATTCTGTGTGCAGCTCAGCAGGTGGGGAGTTGTAAGTTGTCAGGTGACCATGTCCAGAGGAGCAAGGAAAGGTTGGGGGCCCAGACCTCCTCACCATCAGAGGTGTCTCTGGGTACAGTGCTAGCCAGGGACCCCAGTTCTGGGCCAGATAAGCCGCCCAGTTTGCCTCGCCCATTTTTGCCATCCTGCTTTCCATTTCCACACTCGCTTACCATTAACTCTAACACTCCCATTTGCTGAGATGACCAAAGTGACAAATAAGAGTGATTTCCACAAGACTGCTAGGAATAAAGGAAAAATACGGTTTGGTAAGGTGAATCTATAAAAAAATCTAGAATTAATTTTAATTATTACAAATCTAAGCTTCTGCAGTAATTTATATATAATTCAACTAGAGAATGTTTTCTTACTTCACATTCCTCTTCTATATCTGTATAAAAAATAGCTGGAAGCGGAAACATTTTAGATAAAAAATAAATGTCATTTTGATGGGAATACTTTCCATTATGACTTAATTTAAGGTGCCCTTTTCCTTTGTGTTTACTCTAATGGTATAATGCAATTAAAGCTGGTGTCAGGTGAAGGGCATAATTCATAAGCCCTTAAGCAGAAATGAATTTACTGAACTTTATCTTAACTAGATAATGTACAGAAATCTGCATGTGCATACAGTACATCATTATTTCATGATTTAGAAACTTTATGATACAGTGGCACAATTTAAAGAAGCCATATACGCTAATCTTTACATACAGAAAAATTACAATGTCACAAAGGGTTTGTTAATCTTTCAGTGAAATTTTTTAATTTTATGCATGAAATAGATATACATAAAACATACAAAATCGAGTGATTTTGTAAATGCATTGCCTATTAGTGATAAGCGAGCACTAAAATGCTCGGGTGCTTGGTGCTCTGGCCGAGCATCTCAAGATACTCTTGTACTCGGCCAGAGCACCGAGCCCAATGTAAGTCAATGAGTGACAGGCTCCGCCCACAGACTTCCGGTTATAAAACGAGTAATTCCGGAAAAGGGCGGGAGGGTTGGCTTTTTAAATTCGCCGCAGCATATAACACCTTGCTGTGGCCCCCAGAGGGATCCTATCAATTAATCTGCTCCCTGTATGGTGCCAGCTCACTGTGTGCACTGAAGGGAGCAGTGTATGTGTCTCAGATCGCTATTTATTACCGAGCAGTCCGAGCATCTCGGCAGTACTCGGTGCTCGCCGAGCATCCCGAGTACCGAGATACTCCTGCGAGTACCGAGTCGCGCCGAGCCTACTCGCTCATCACTATTGCCTATATTTTAGTAGCCTTGAGTTGTAGGCAGAGTTTGAGTTATACTCAATGGCTACATTTCCTACGTTTACCTATTGGTAAATGGATCTTCTAAGCATCACTTATTGCATATAATGTAACAGGATACTACACAAACTATGGATAGGAAGGCTTTTAAAATGCTAGAGATGTAATACCCCAACACAAAACACTGCAAGCAGCCCATTAAGTGCCGCATTGTTAAAATCAAGACCTTTGTCCTTAGTGACTGATTCTCTTTGAACAATGCTTGCAGGGCCCAGACTTAGGGTGACCCTTCATTTTTGTATATTTGTCTGAACTATTAGCTATCAACTTTGTATATTGCTTTTTGCCTCTACCATGCTGTCCAGACGTTATGCTTTTCAACTATGTAAGGTTAGGGTCAGGCTTGGTTTAGGAGCCACAATTCCAGGCAGCGCTAATACTGGACAGCGTTAACTGGAAACTGGGCCCCATAGAAACCCGTACTTTACCTTACTTGCAGCCGCACACAGAGCAGCAGGATGGATGCTTTTCCTCAGCACACAGGAAAAAGCTGCAGGCAGCATTTCTTGTGCGCTCAGCTAAAGTGCACCTCCTGCAGCTTTGTGCCCTGGCCCAGGTGCAGTTTTTCTTTATTATTCTTGTTTAGCCAGGCAGAGAGTGCCCCACCCCCTTCCCATTCTGAGCCAGGCACATAATCCATCAGCTACACTGTGTCAATATTGGGCTTTGGCCCGTCTTCACCCTGCATCCATGAGGTATATTATACAGGATCAGGTTTTAAATTAGTTAGATAGGAACGTTCTGATAAGGGTCACCATTAAGAGGTAGCTTACGTACAGCTTACGTACTTTTTTGCAAAAACGTATTAACCAAGTACCCTGTTTTTTATACTGGTTTTCACTAGCACTTGCTTTTTATTATTATTTTATTACAGCAGAGTACTTCCACACGTTTGTTATACAGTTTTTTTTAGTGGTCTAGATATTTGGTGGAGTGAACGCAGTCCTACACACCCGTTCACATTGTGCCCTGGCCCAGGTGCAGTTTTTCTCATCCATAAGATGCACAAATTGTGTTGCTTTTTCAGGCTCAACCTGATTGCCTTGGTGCGGTGACAATTGGAGTAATATATGAAATTGATGTCAACTTTGATTTGTCAAAATTCACAGCTGCTATCAAGCACTGTGTTGGTAATGGAGAGATATCTATGAGACCCCTCATTACTAACCCCAAAAGTGAAAAGAAAAAAACAAACACACAAAAATCATTTATTCTAAGTAAAAAAAAACACACCCTCTTTCACTAATTTATTAACACCAGGTCCGACATAATCAAGACAATATTCCCCAATAATCTCGGCTCTGCCACATCAAGAGGCCGTAATATTAGACCATGTAACTTGTCACCGCAACCTCTGGGACACTCTGAGATCAGTGTGGGAGCTGCCAAAAGTGACCCCAGATGAAAACAGTGCCAGTGCTGTCTGACAGTCCTTTACTGAGGTCATCTGAGGTCACGTCTGGTGGTTCTCATGATACAATCTCTGTGAGCCAACAGCTGTGAACTCAGGTGAACTCAATGCTGGACTGTTGGGCTGCGTGACATGGTGGCAGCATAGTCCAACAGTCCGGTAGCTGTAAGGCCTGGAAACTTTAAATGAGCCTTCAATGAAGACTTTAAAGTTACTAAATCTTTCAGAAAATTAAAGTAGGGAGGATGATGGATTAAAAATCACTCTGCCATATTCCACGATTCATCAAAGGTTGAATATAATATTGATTCATTAGTCCCTGAAACCCGTTGACTAATAAATTATTATTATATTTCCCCTTTGATGTCTCGTGGAATATGAGTGCAGTTTTTTATCCCTACTCTATATGCATCACACTCTGGAGACTGCATCAGCCATCAAATGCTTTTATAGTGGTTGTG
Source organism: Allobates femoralis (assembly GCA_033576535.1). Taxonomy (NCBI): domain Eukaryota; kingdom Metazoa; phylum Chordata; class Amphibia; order Anura; family Aromobatidae; genus Allobates; species Allobates femoralis. The sequence goes on along the minus strand of JARQOC010000003.1, from coordinate 692,654,446 downwards.
ACTCTCACAACCACACAAGGTGAAGCCTCTGATACGTATTTAGGTAATATTTTTTCTCTCAGACCCTTCATCCTCCATACTTTAATTTTCTAAGTTAATGACCTTTGGGTTTTCATTGGCTGTACACCATAATCATCAACATTAACATAAATAAACACTTGAAATAGATCACTATTTGTAATGATTCTATATAATAAATGTTTCACTTTTGTATTGAATTACTGAAATAATTATCTTTTTGATGATATTCTAATTCATTAAGATGCACTTGTACATCAAGATTACCAATTCTTGCACATAAACATCCAAAAATGCACACATGTATTAGGGCCCTTTCACATCAGCGTGTTTTGAAATTCGCGGCAGATGCGGTGAAAAAAACGCATCTGCCGCGATTACCGCATACCGGCTGCACTTGCGGCGTGGTTGCGGTAAACGCCATTCTATGTATAGGCGGACTTGCGGCAGGTGCGGCAAGTGCGGTTTTGGCACTTGCGGCAGGTGCGGCCGCGAAAAAAACCGCGGTTGACAGTATTTTTTTTTCGCGGCCGCACCTGCCGCAAGTGCAAAACCGCACTTGCCGCACCTGCCGCAAGTCCGCCTATACATAGTATGGCGTTTACCGCAACCGCGCCGCAACCGCGCCGCAAGTGCAGCCGGTATGCGGTAATTGCGGCAGATGCGGTTTTTTCACCGCATCTGCCGCGAATTTCAAAAAACGCTGATGTGAAAGGGCCCTAAATCTTATATTGTTCTAGACTGGCATATAAAACAGTCTAAGGCTAAGTTCACATCTAAGGGGGGATGTGTTTGCGTTTCTATGCATTTTTGTCCTTTGTATATAGTGCTCCTTGGTTGCTGCTTTCTAATGCATTAAGAATTCAAATGCAGCAGAAAAAATGCCAGATTCACAATATCCCTGATTAATCACAATAAGTCTGGCACTTCAGCTTCACCTCTTCTATCTCTCTCAACCAGTATAATTTCAGTCTCTTTATCAGACTACTTCAATATATCTTGTTCAGCTCTGCAGCTGTATGACACATTGCAGTCTGGAGTATTTTTCCATTGTTTTAGGGCTTTCTCTCTAATTCTGAGCTGTCAGCTCTAATGCCTCTCACTATCTCAAATCACCTTAAAATAGCTGATGCATTGTATGCCTCAACTTTTAAACAAGCTATGATGGTCTCTCTTGATTGGCTGTACTATACCATGTAATGTGATAGCTGCAAGATTTTATGGAGAAAATCTGGGCACTGATTCGACCATAGAGGCCATTTCGAGACAGAATCCTACAAACTGTTCTAGTTGACACAGGCACTTGAGGTGTCCAGGCCTGTTGGAGCTCTGCTGCAGTGGAAGAGGAGCTTGCTTTGGCTTTTCTAACCAACAAACATTCCTCCTGAGCAGTTGTCTTGCGGTGTCTGCCAGATCTGGGCTTGTCAAACACATCTCCAGTCTCTTCAAATCTTTTTAGAATTCTTTGTACACATTAAAGGTGCCAGCCACCTCTGCAGAGGATCTGGTCTTCAGCCTCTTGATAATCAAGGCTTTGGTTGCAGGGTGGATATTTGGCATGTTGTCAGAGCTCAAGTTGCAATTCAAGTGAAGGTCTGGGGTGCTGGGTTTCTTTTTAGACGCACCCACTAATTAACCGATCATTTACTGAGCACAGGTGAGGATGTAAACTAGGACTGGGTGCATTATATGACCAGGCGACAAAACGTTTGTCTTGCTACAATCTGACCATTCTGTGTTCATTAAATGATCAATACTTCAGCATTGATGCCAATTGATTTTCTTAACCTAAACCACATTTCAGAGGGTTTCAGCTTTCAAAAAGTAATTTATAGATCCAATGGATGAATTTAACATCAGGTTTTGAGCTTTTATTTACAAAAAGCAGGCAGCTGGTATTCTATCTGTAACGGAGTGGCCAGTGCAGTCACCAGATGTCAACTCCATTCAGCTGTTGTGGGAGCAGCTTGGTATGTAAAAAGTGACCATCAAGCAAATCCAACTTGGCGGAGGGGCTTCAGGAAGCAGGGGTGAAACTTCTCAAGATTACCTCAGCAAATTACCAACTAGAATGCCAAAGGTCTGCAATGCTGTAATTACTGCAGAGTAAGCATTCTTTGCCGAAAGCAAAGTTTGAAGGGGAAATTATTATTTCAAATAAAAATCATTATTGCTAACCTTGTCAATGTCTGGACTATATTTTCTATTCATTTTGCAACTCATTTGATAAATAAAAGTATGAGTTTTCATGGAAAACACAAAATTGTCTCATTGACCCCAAACTTTTGAACGGTAGTCTATGACACACACAGCTCTGCTATATGCCCATAGACATACATGGCTCTGCTAAATGCACATGTAGACACACATAGCTCTACCACAAGAACATTTAGACACACACAGCTCTGCTACATGCACAGCAGACACAGCTCTGCTACATATACACTACACACACAGCTCTACTACATGAACATGCAGATACACACACAGCTCTGCTAAATGCCTAATACATTCACATATAGAAACAGAGCTCTGTTGCATGCACATACAAACACACATCTCTGCTAGATAGACACTACATGCACATACAGATACACACACATAGATAAAACACACAGCTCTGCTACAAGCACACTACACACCCAGCTCTGCTACATGTACAATACATGCACATACATGCATACACACAGCTCTGCTACATGAACACTACATGCACATACAGGCACACATAGCTCTGCTACATGGACACTACATGCACACTACACACCCAACTATGCTACATGTACAATACATATACATACAGATGCACGCACAGCTCTACTACATGGACACTACACACACTTACAGATACACACACAGCTGAACTACATGGACAATACATGCATTTAAAGATATACACACAAAAAGACACACACACAGATACACACAGCTCTGCATGTACACACACAATACATTACCACATCGAGCTGATCTTGTTAGCTGCAGAACAGGAGAGAGGAGACACTAGGAGCTGCACGGAGGCTGCAGAAGTTAAGCAGCTTCAGGATCATTCTGAGCTTTGATTTCAGTCATGTGATCAGTCACATGACAGGAAGTGTAAGGTCCTTCAGCCTCTGCTTAGCTCCTGGTAAGCTTCCTCTCCTGCTGTGTACTGATCACATATATCAGAGCAGAGTAAGAGAGAAGAGAAGGAGGGCAGCTGTCTGTGAGCAGATCTCCTCACTGCTTCCGCTTATAGACAGCGAGTGGGCCCGCTCAGTTCTTTAGGACCCCGGCATCTGCCCTGGTATGCCAGCCTGCTTCAGACCTTCACTACTACTGAGGTAGTTCGTATTACATATTTTCCCCTGATATTTTTGAACTTTTAAGAAATCAGCCTGTGTCTGAAATTGTATTACATTCAAAATGACGTTATTATACCAAGAAACTAAGCGAAGTCTGTCAATATCAATGATTTTTTATGCGTACTTTTTTCTAAAAGCTTTTTCCCTTTTGAATTTAGTGAAGACAAATGGCATAATAAAAGAACAAAGCATAATTTTTATAAGCAGTGTTGTCTTATTGTTTTCTAGCTAAAAAGTCTATTCACTTTATAAACTTGCAAAAATGAGTATACACATCTTAAATAGATAGATTATAGTGTATGTTTTGTATGTGAAAGATTTGTAGCTGTCAACCTCATGTAAGAAGGCCATGCAGTGTCCTTCAACCAGCTTATATTTTGTGTACCATGTGCAATAGATTGGATTTCTCTTTTAAGTAATCAAGTAGGCAGCATGGCATACAGATCACATTTGCATCCTCATATAACCCCTGATCCTTATCTAATTATTTAAACTGCTCAGTTGTCGACTGGATGACACTGATGTAACCTTGACAACAGTCAATAGCGGCGTAATGAGTCCATGGAAGCATGTTGACAAGACTGTTATACATATTGCTCATGTTCAAAAGTATCCCATTATTATTTTATTTCTTTCCTCCTTTAATCATCTCCGAGAACAATTTGTTTTAATACGAACATTGAAAACAAATAAACTTGTGATTATTTATTCAGAGATTATTTAGTCATAGTTACACTTTGTGGTTGTGGATGCATATTTACTTTTTGTTATTATTTTGCTTTAATAATTGTGATTTATCAGTATAAAAACAGAAATATATAGAAGTATATGGCCAAAACTATCAAGACATCTACACATTACTCTTAGGCCCACGTCACACACACAGATATTTGTGCAGATATTGATCGCAGATCTCTGGTTGCAGTGAAATTATGGACACATGAATCCATTTATATACAGCCACAAAATGTAACAATGTGTCATGATTTCACTGCAACCAGAGATCTGTGAACAATATCTGCAGAAATATCTGTGTGTGTGACGTGGGCCTAATAGGAGCTTTTTGACATTGTATGATAAATTCACAGGCAACGATAATGAGTTCATCTTCTTCTTAAAGCCAAATACGCTTCCACTCTTCTGTGAAGGCTTCATAGAAGATTTTGGAGTCCATCCATGGGAATTTTTGCCCATTCATCCAGAAGGGCATTTATAAGGTCAAACAATGGCTATCAATTTCTATTCTATTGTATCCCAATAGTGTTCGATGTAGTTGTGTTCATGGCTCTGTGGGCCTATCAAGATGCCCAATACCAGTCTCATCCTTCATGGACCTTACTTTGTGCACTTTGGCAAAGTCAGTAACAGCCTCACTCAAACTATTCCCACAAAGTTGACAGCATACATTTGTCCAAATTGTCTTGATATCTCGAAGCATTAATTTCACTTGATTAAAGAGGAAAAGGCCAGTCCTTTAAAAGCAACTTCATAGAATTATCCATCCTCCACCCAATTTTACAGTTGACACAAAATAAGCAGGCAAGTAGTGTTATTTTTGGGTTTGCAAAATCAAGCTTCATTCATGAGACTGAAAGATAAAGAAGCATCAAGTCCAGTTTTAATATAAAAAAAATTACAATATTTGGTATAACTGCATTCAGAAACATCCAATCTATCAAAATATAAAATAACTTAATTTGATTGCTAAACAGCATAATGAGAAAAATAATAAAAACCCAAAAATGCAGATTATTAGCTCCACAGCAGAAAATAATGTAATAACAGGATATCAAAACATTGTATATACCCCAAAATAATAGCAATAAAAACATCAACTCAAGGCACAAAAAACAAGACCTACCACAGCTCCAGATCCCAAAATCAAAAAATATTACGGCTCTCGGATAGTTGTGACACAAGCTAGGTTTTGTTTGCTTTTTAAACTTCTGAATTAAGTAAAGTAAATACTACACAGTGCTATCAACTTCTATAACATTTTTACATAGCTCAGTATTGAGTAAGGAATTATAACAAAAGACAGATTTGAATAATATCACTAGATGTGCAGTAAATAGCAACAACTAGAGTTGAGCAAAAAGATTGATAGGACTTTGGCCCAGGAGCAAAGTTGGTAGTCCAACTGCCACACACATAGAGATCTGCAAACTTCCTCCTATTTGACAGCATGCCAATACCCCTTCTAGTTGGTAGTCATGGTGTCACATATTCGTTATACCACAATAATTTGGGCTTACTTAAAAAAGAGGTGCCAGGAATGGCAGCAGGTAGAAGAAAGTTTGCAGGCTTCTGGTCCTGCTGCCATGGTCTACCAACAGAGCCACAGGACCACGGTCCTGAAAGTCTTTTTCCTCAACTCAAGTAGCAGAATCCATGGTTTTTAGTTTACAACCTAGGAACAGATCCTCTTAAATCTTTTGTGTAGTAGCATAAAAAGAATTAATTGCTAAGAGAGATCTGTCATATAATAGAAAATAAAAGTGCCCAAGAAACCCATTTGTTTATGCTGAGGTTTGTTGGGTTTTATCATAGTGTCTATCATATATTCTACCTCAAGATTGCTTTAACTTGCTGCGATATAGCTGAAACAATTGAAATGCCCATAAATATGCTGCTGCGGCAAAAGATGGACATTAGTGTGGAGCAGAGCAGATTAAATGGTGGGTTTCATACTAGAATTGCAATTTTACATGATTAAAAAAACACAAATTTTGAAAACACCTGTTTATATATATATATATATATATATATATATATATATATATATATACAGATACTAGATGGTGGCCTGATTCTAACGCATCGGGTGTTCTAGAATATATATGTACTTTATTTATAAAGATTTAAAAATAATGTAATGAATACACAGGATTTTCCCCAATCAGTGACGCGGCTTCATTCCATATATCTGCATGTGTGGCACCTCACCAGCAATCTGTAAGGTACTGTCACACTTGGTGATGCTCCAGCAATCTCGACAAGCGATGCAACCTGGTAGTGATCACTGGAGCATCAGTATATGGTTGCTGGTGAGATTGTAACACTGAGTGAGATCGCTAGCACTGGTCGGGGTACTTCCGCTGTGATCAGACGGAAGATGACTGGTTAACTCCGATCATCCCTGGCTGCGTCGCCGCTGACCACTGTGACAGGATCAGCTGCATGTCACACTGAGTGAGATCGCTAGCGTCGGTCGGGGTACTTCCGCTGCGAGCAACCGGAAGATGACCGGCTAATTCCGGTCATCTCCCTGCTGCGTTGCCGCTGACCTCCGTGCGGCAGGAGATGACCCACGGCTACAGTTGGGAGATCAGTGGCTAGCTCCGCTGATCTCCCGACGGTAGCAATGGCATGCATGGTTCAAATCCCACTCCAATTCACGGCCGGACTGCGCCTGTCGCCTGTCGCTGATAGGTTGCCGCAGTTATATAGTGCGATATACATATATATACAGTGCCTACAAGTAGTATTCAACCCCCTGCAGATTTAGCTGGTTGACACATGCGGAATTAACTTGGCATTGTGACATTTGGACTGCAGATCAGCCTGGAAGTGGGAAATGCACTGCAGCCAAAAAGATTTTTTTATTTTTTATTTATTTTTTTTTTAAAGCGTTAAAAGTTAATTCAGAGGGTCATTTATTATTCAACCCCTCAAACCACCAGCATTGTGTTTGGTCCCCCTAAAGTATTAAGAAGTAGTTCAGGCACAAAGAACAATGAGCTTCACATTTGTGGATTAATTATCTCTTTTGCCAGCCTTTTCTGACTATTTAAGACCCTCCCCAAACTTGTGAACAGCACTCATACATGGTCAACATGGGAAAGACAAAGGAGCATTCCAAGGCCATCAGAGACAAGATCGTGGAGGGTCACAAGGCTGGCAAGGGGTACAAAACCCTTTCCAAGGAGTTGGGCCTACCTGTCTCCACTGTTGGCAGCATCATCCGGAAGTGGAAGGCTTATGGAACTACTGTTAGCCTTCCACAGCCTGGACAGCCTTTGAAAGTTTCCTCCCGTGCCGAGTCCAGGCTTGTCCGAAGAGTCAAGGCTAACCCAAGACAACAAGGAAGGAGCTCCGGGAAGATCTCATGGCAGTGGGGACATTGGTTTCAGTCAATACCATAAGTAACGTACTCTACCGCAATGGTCTCCGTTCCAGACGAGCCCGTAAGGTACCTTTACTTTCAAAGCGTCATGTCAAGGCTCGTCTACAGTTTGCTCATGATCACTTGGAGGACTCTGAGACAGACTGGTTCAAGGTTCTATGGTCTGATGAGACCAAGATCGAATCTTTGGTGCCAACCACACACGTGACGTTGGGAGACTGATGGACTGCATACGACCCCAAGAATACCATCCTACAGTCAAGCATGGTGGTTGACAGCATCATGCTGTGGGGCTGTTTTCTCAGCCAAGGGGCCTGGCCATCTGGTCCGCATCCATGGAAGATGGATAGCAACGGCCTACCTGGAGATTTTGGCCAAGAACCTCCGCTACCTCCATCAGGATCTTAGATGGGTCGTAATTTCATCATCCAACAAGACAATGACCCAAAGCACACAGCCAAGAAACCAAGGCCTGGTTCAAGAGGGAAAAAAATCAAGGTGATGGAGTGTGCCTAGTCAGTCTCCTGACCTTAACCCAATTGAAAACTTGTGGAAGGAGCTCAAGATTAAAGTTCACATGAGACACCCAAAAACCAGATAACTTGGAGAGATCTGCACGGAGGCAGTGGGCCAAGATAACCCCAGAAACCTGTGCCGGCTGATCAGGTCTTATAAAAGACGATTATTAGCTGTAATTGCAACACAAGGGTTATTCCACAAAATATTAAAATCAGGGGTTGAATAAAAATTGACCCAAACTTTTATGTTTAAAATTTATTAAAATTCAACTGGCAACATAACTTTTTCGGTTTGTAAGATTTATGCTTCTGTTAATAAATCCTACTCTCGTTTGCAGTTTGAAGGCTCTAACTTATTTGCATCTTATCAAACCACCTAAATTGCAGGGGTTGAAGACTACTCGTAGCACTGTATATAATATATATATATATTATATATATAAATATTATATTAACATATATACATATGGGAAGAAAGCAATGCTTGAATGTCAAATGTAGCAAATCTTTTTACAGAATTTGTTTTTCATCATTGGGCTTCAAGAAAAATTTTATTTGCGTTATTCTTTAACTTGATGGCAGTTTGGAATAGTATGGCTGAAATATGGCCGTAGTCATATTCTAGAATTATGACAAAGTCAACTTCTAAGTTACAAATTTTGGGTTTACGCTTGATATTACAAGCAATGCTATTCTTCCCAAAGACAAATGACTCCAAGACAGGAGAAGAGCGCCATTGTTAGTTCAAAGCATTTGGACAGACGATGGGTGGAATTCCTTCAAGGGATATGACACTGTCTTGTAACTTTCTATTGTAAAGCTACAAAATAGAAGTGACCATATCCTGAAAAAATTCTAACACATATTGATGTAACTAGAAATAAACAGCATTGTTTGAAAAAAATATATATGAGTGATGTATTTCATGGTAAGCCTAGAATGATGTAGTTCTATTGCATTAAACAAATTCGCATTTCCTAACATTTTGGCTTACATCCATAAGTAAATTATTCCAAGTAGTAAATAATAATGAACTTCATTTACCAAGCACAGTGGATTACAGGGCACTTCTCAGTTGTAAGCTAATCTGACATATATGAATTACATTTAAAGCATTATCACCAATCAATATTTGGGTTATTTCAATAATGGACTAAAATGGTTATTCAACTGTTTACTGTTCTGTAATCTACTTAATTGGTCCTAGTGATATTCAAGAGTTAAATGGAAAATGGAAATCAAACACATCAATCAAATAATTATTTCCCCGCCGCTAGACACTGGATTCTAATTAAGAAATAAACAAAGTTAATCAGGACAGAGAGAGTAATTACAAAATATGCTTGTGTCCTAAGAAAGTAATATCATGCAAATGGTTATTAAATAAGCTGTGGTCTGCTTTGCATTTTCCAACATTTAATAATACAGTGATTCAGCTACAGGAGAACAATATTCCAAGTTTATTAAATCATTTATTTGACTTTAAAGGTCTGGTAGGCAGTTCAGAGGGAGATGTATCACTGTGTAAAATGAGTAATTGCAGCAATCTATATTAATAGGCCTAGGGAATAAAAATGTTGAGAGGTAAGTTCAAGATAGTTTGGCTTAATTAGCAGAGCTTTGTGTTTTTAGTCTGTACAGTACATGGTGATCTAAATATAAATGCATACCATGTAATGGATTTTTAGCATATACAGTATGTAGTGTATGGTCTGGGAGATTGAGCAATTTATCTACTCTGTAAATGAAGCAATAGCTTAGCATATAGGTAAATATTCAAATGGTATTCAGAGGCCAGAATATTAAGCATTGACTTCTTAATGTATTAAAGGGAACCTGTCAGGTGGTTTATGCCTCCCCAGCTATCACTGTCTGTTGCTATACCTTAATAATACCAGTCTAATCATCCCTGTCTGAGCTCCTAGTGTAATGTGAAAGGTGAAAAAAAAAGCATTTATACACTTACATTTCCTTATGTGATGAGGCAGTCAGTCTCCAGCTTAGAGAATTGAGACTGTTTGGGAGGTTAATAGTTAAAGAGGACCTGTCACCCTGCCCCCAAAGATTTCAATCTAAAGGCAGCACTGAATGCAGCATGTATGCTGCATTCAGGCAAGGGGTCCCCCATGTGTTTCTGTGGCGCCCCACAACGAGTGCGTCACAAGAGTGTATTGCAGCCCAGACTGCAGTTTTAATATTCTCTGACTAAGCAATGACATGGTTAAAACTCAGAGCTCCATACCCTACATGCACATCAGAATAGAGGGCCAATAAGGTCCTGGTGGGCGGAGTGTAGGAGTAGTGTGTGAGGAGAATGTAGAAGGAGTAGGAGAGAGAAGACGTGGCGAGAGGAACATAGGAGAGGGGGCTCTGCACAGTTCCGTGCAGTCTCCGGGCCACACCCGGTTGGGCTCCATTACCCCGGTGCCTCAACAACCGGACCCTGGGCGAATATTCACGGGTCACCATCTACCCGCACCCATTTACAACCGGATTACTGGTTCCGAAGCTAGGAGTTGTTTATCACTTCTATGCAAACCAGGAGTGGAGGGGCCGCTCTATCGGAGTACCCACCGCCGCCGCAAACAGAGCCGTCTTGCCAGTGGAGTACCCACCAAAAGGACCCAGACTACCCCTCACACTGGAACGTACACACCGGCAGGGATATTTAAGTAGTCCCTTGTACCCGACCTTCGCACTCAAAGGCGACATCGGCAACTCACTTAGAATAAGTTAGAATGGAGGAACACAGCAGAGCTCTGAGAAACACTGGTCATTGCTGAGTCCACCCGGTCCGTTACCCGTTAACTGTATACCATGTATCTCCTGCTGGTTACAGTAAAGTACCCGTTACAGAGACTTTCAGTGTCCGTGCCTTTTTCAGAACTGTCCATCTCCACATGCTAGAAGTACTGCAGCTGCCTCACAACATCTTGTGCAGCTCCTGGCTCCGGGGACTCCCGCTCATTCTGTGGGGAGCGTCCCATCTTGCTGCATCCCATCCCCTGGAGGCCCAAGCAGTGCCGGTGAACTCACCGGAACTCTCACAGGTGGCGTCATGACAGAATTAACCCTTAAACTGTTCAGCCAACGTTTTGTTCTGGACCACCGGGCCCCACAGCCGAAGGCGCGGTTCCCGTGACAAGGAGGAAAAGAAACGCCTGCAACGTGTAGACCCGGCCACGGTGAGTCATTTCTGATGTATAAATCATTAAATACAGCCTTTTAAAATGTGTAAAACAAAGTCAGGAAGGTATTACCAGATCCACATGAATCAGCTCCTTCTCTGGGGGCTATTCCCGCCCCCTGTGTCTCGGTTCCTCCCTCCTCCCTGTCCTGGCCGCCTCCTTGATGCCTGTCCTTTCTCCTCGCTCTGCGCCTGCATCTCCTTGTAGTACCCCACGCAGGCGCAGAGCGAGGTGTTGCTTCTGTGGAACCCTCGCTTGTGCTCCCGCCTCCCGCCCTGAAAGCAGCAATTGTTCCTGCCCTGCTTCGTGTATAGCACGGAGCAGGGCAGGAACAAGTACTGATGTCACGGCGGGAAGTGGGTTGGGAGCGCGGTGCCTCAGCACTTGTTCCTGCTCTGCTCCATGTTACACAAGGAGCAGGGCAGGAACAATTGCTGCTGCCAGGGCGGGAGGCGGAGGCAGAGGCGAGGGGCCCACAGTAGCAACACCTCGCTCGTTGCCTGCAAGAGGTAGTGCAAGGAGATGCAGGCGCAAAGCGAGGAGAAATGACAGGCATCAAGGAGGCGGCAAGAACAGGGAGGAGGGAGTAACAGAAGCATGGGACTTTGTTTTACACATTTTAAAATGCTGTATTTAATTATATATACATCAGAAACACATGGGGGACTCCTTGCCTGAATGCAGCAAATTTGCTGCATTCAGTGCTGCCTTTAGATTGAAATCTTTTGGGGGGTGACAGGTCCTCTTTAACATTTCAGCCTTATGTTAGAACATGCAGCAAGACCTGATATGATGTCATAACCATGTGACTGCAATAGGCGGAGCTAAGTTCTCATAGAACATAATATGTTTGCTCCCTTAGCTCTGCCCACTATGGTCACATGATCGTACATCACACAGGTCCTTTAGCCATTCAAATTAATAGTGAGTTAATTATTATCCTGCCAGACAGTCTCCCTCCTCCAAGGTGTAGACTGAAATGTAAGTGTATAAATGCTTTTTTTTCCTTTAACATTACACTATGAGCTCAGACAGGGATGATTAGACTATTATTATAAAGCTACAGGTACAGACAGTGATAGCTTGGGGGGGCATAAACAAGCTGACAGGTTCCCTTTAAAGATAACGTCTATTACTGAACAACACCTGCTTAATCAGTTCAGGGCCCCTAGAAAATATAAATAATGCATACTCACCTCTCGTCCTAGTGATGTCTGCATTGCTGTTCCTATCATCAGCCTCTTTAGCTTAATTGAGAGCTCTCTGTCTGTATAACATGAGGTGTTACACAAGGAAATAAGAGAGTGAGCTGTCAATCAAGCTAAAGAGGCTGGTAATAGACTGGAAAACAACTGAGGAGACAGATGCTTGAGAAGTGCTCCATCAAGTCCTGAGCATTTAAAGACTCATTTGGATGTATATTAGACCAGGGGTCCCCAAACTGTTGCTTTCAGGAACATAATATTTGGCTCACGGCTGTCTGCCAACTTGGTTCATTGACATCAGGTCTAGAAGATATCTATCAAGAAAAGTTCTTGAGTTGATGAGTTTTGTGAGAAGTCTCACACAGAAGGTCAGATCTTGATGCACATATACTGTTTTTGGGGTTGGAGAGTAAAATTAAGTAAATGCTAAGCTGGACATAGGATGATACTGACAGATAGAGGAGCTGCATGAAGCCGGATCTGATATTGGGAGTGCTTGATGCGAAAAAAACTCAAGAATTTAAGATGGGAACCATTTGATTTAAGTATACTGCCTTGGTGCGACTTTTGTGGAGAAGCTTAGTCTGTTATTATGAGGGGATTTGGGTGTAACTACTGTGCAGGAGGCAGGTATAAATGTCACTATTTGGGGATCTCTGGATATGACTTGCAACCCATTCTCAAATATATAAATATGCTTTATAATTGTGTAACTGTCTTTATGACACAAGCGAATGGAGCCAAGTCGCAGTTTTAATTAGTTGGTAGAAACACTGCCCTGAAAAAATATTTAAAGAGCTACTGTATATACTCGAGTATAAGCTGAGTTTTCAGCACAAAAATTGTGCTGAAAAGTGCCCCCCTCAGCTTATACTCGAGTCAGTGACGGCTCAGTGTGGGGGGGCGGTATCCGGGGGCTGGAGCAGGCGGGAGGAGGCTGTAATAGGAGCAGCCGGTCACGTGGGGCCGCTCATTAGTGCAATGCAATATGCACTGCATCCCCCTGTCCATCAGCGGCAGGGGGAGAGGTGCATATTACATTGCACTATGTCAGCGCTCCCCGCCAGTGGTATACACAGGCCCCCCCGTTGCTGCCGCACACCGGTAAAAAAATAGCTCATTCATACTTATCCTCCTCACTTTCACCACGCGTCCTCCGGTCTCCTTCCTGCTTGTACCCGGCGGGCACAGCAGCAATGACGTCATTGCTTCTGCGCTGGGTACAAGCAGGAAGAAGACTGGAGGACGCGCGGTGAAAGAGCGAGGAGGATAAGTATGAATGAGCTATTCTTTTACCGGTGTGCGGCAGCAAGGGGGGAACCTGTATATACCACTGGGGGGGCCTGTATATACCACTGAAGGGGGCCTGTATATACCACTGAAGGGGGCCTGTATATACCACTGAAAGGGACCTGTATATACCACTGAAGGGGGCCTGTATATACCACTGAAGGGGGCCTGTATATGCAACTGAAGGGGGTCTGTATATACCACTGGGGGGGGGCCTGTGTATACCACTGGGGGGCCTGTATATACCACTGAATGGGGCCTGTATATACCACTGAAGGGGGCCTGTATATATTACTAGGGAAGCCTGTATATACCACTGAAAGGGGCCTGTATATACCACTGAAGGGGGCCTGTATATACCACAGAAGGGGGCCAGTATATACCACTGGGGGGGCCTGTATATACCACTGATGGGGGTTGTAACCTCTGATGGGGGGAACTGTATACCAGTGATGGGGACCTATATACCAGTGATGGGGGATTATTTACCAGTAATTGGGGGCCATTTATCATGATGAGAGGGGATGTATACCGTGATGAGGGTCTGCTTCATTTCCCCCCCTAGGCTTATACTCGAGTCAATAAGTTTCCCTAGTTTTGGAGGGTAAAATTAGGGGCCTCGGCTTATACTCGGGTCGGCATATACTCGTGTATATACGGTAATACAAATTTTGATACCTTCATTGTCAGCATATTGGATCCCAATTAATTAAAAGGTGATTGCATATCCTATCCAGGACTGTATGAGATGGGAAACGCCTTTGTATAAATATGTTAAACCTTTTTAGTCTACAGGATAAAAAGATGCATATTCAAATGTTCTGTAAAAAAGTAGCATTATCGCTGATAATCTCTATAAAAGAAGTGTAGTGGAGCTAGGCACCAGCTCCTCAGCTTTCCAGCTAGCTAAATCAGTAAGATATCCAGTAAAAAGAAAATTCAGAAATAAATATGAAATATACAACAGAATTTGTATTGATACCAATATGGTTTGAAACCCTCCAACCACTGAATATTAAAGATGTGCATTGAAAATGGAAAACTCACACAAAGCGTAGTTTTACAGTGTTTCGTTTGCCAAAGCAGGCTCAGATCTAAAGTATTAGATCTGATTGCAATTAGTGATGGGCGAGTCCTAAATTACTCGAAATCGCTTGACTCTAGCGAGTCCGAACCCGGGACTCGCTACTCGTTGCGAGTCTAGCGAGTCCAATGTTAATGAATGGGGAAGCGAGTAATAGCGAGTAATGTGCGATTTACAAATCGCAGATGTGTCTCGGAAAGCGCTCGCATTACCGTTTTGGCGGGTTAAGTGTGTGCTAACACTTGGCAGTGAAGCAGCGCACTAGTCCCTGCAAAAATTATTAAGTGCGCACAAGTAGTCACACAAGCAGGTGGCGTACGTGCTGTTTGCAGGTAGGAGAGCAGCAACGCACTGGTCTGCCACAGAAAAAATAAAGCTGAAGGGGTTATTATGACCCAAAATCTATCAGGTGCAAAAAAATAAGTAATAGTACCTCAGCTAAGCCCCTGACTTCAGCTATTAGGAAAGCTGAGTGAGTAAGGCTGCCTTCACACTGGCTGGTTCACAGAACGCTGCGGAGGGGAATCGCCATGTGTGCGCAGCCAGTGCAAGCCCCTATGTTTAGAATGGGGACGCACGGTGCTGCGCTTGACAGCGCAGGACCGTGCGCACCCATTCACTCCCACATGTAATCTGTGCGCAGGCGGACGCCTGCGCACAAATCACACACTCCCGCCCGCACCAGGGACGCAACATGTCGCGTCCCTGGTGCGAACGAGACTGTGTGATCTGTGATCACATATGGGAGTAAATGGGTGCGCACGGTCCTGCGCTGTCAAGCGCAGCACCGTGCGCTCCCATTATAAAGATAGGAGCTCGCGGCCGCTGCGGTCACATTGCGGACCCCTCCGCAGAACGCTGCGGAGGGGTCCGCAAATGTGAAGCCAGCCTAAGCTAAGCTATGAGGTCGGTCCTGTGTGCACTGTAAGGCTGCTCCTCCCTGCCTGCCTGCCTACAGTCCTCTACACAGTACTCCTCTGTCCTCCTGGTAGCTCTCAGGAGAGCTGTGTGGGTTAAATATAAGGAATCTTGAAGTTTCCCTACACTGACTGACACTCCCTATGATCTGCTCCAGCATCTACCTCACCCTGCACCAGCTCAGATCGTCACAGGAATGTGGAGGTAATGGCGGTGGCAAGGCTTATATACAGCCTCGCCTCTCATAAATGACATAGGCATCACGATGGACAGAAGCCAATCATAGTCCTGCCACAACCAACATGGCTGTGGCATTACTGAATATGATTGGCTAACATTCTTGTCCATCTTCACAAGTTTTCTGACCTAACACGCTAGGCTGTCCCGGAAGCTTTGTCGGAACATAACAGATTCTGTATTCGCGAGTCCCGAATACAGTATACAGGACTCGGATTCGTAGACTCGCTCAGACTCGCTCAGACTCGCTGCTGCCAGCGGGTATCCACGAAGCGGTGCGATTGTTTAAACGATTTGGGGAGATTTAAGCTACATAGCGATGTGATATAGCGAGTCTAGCGAGTGAGAAAAAGTAAACTCTGACAAAACTAGGATTGCCATTGACTTGCATTGGACTCGTTACTGTGCGAGTAATCGCTGGGAAACTCGCCGAGTAGCGAGTCCTGCGAGTCCCTTACTACTCGCCGAGTAACGAGTCCTAGCGAGTAGACTCGCCCATCCCTAATTGCAATACCATTATTCTTTACAACTTTTTATGATCCAGGATTTAGCTTTCGGTAATAAAGAAAAAATGAAAATAAACTGCACTTTGTCTAACTCAAAAGGTACATTTTGCTGTTTGGTTATTGCAGTTTAAAGTTAGCAGAAGCCACATGTCACATTGTTCTGAATTTTATTTTAAAAGGTTTTAAAATGTGCTGCGACGGTGATCAAGGGACCTATGTAAGAGCATAATTTTCACCATGAAAGGAGGAAAAGTTCATCAGCAATCTAAACAATTCTGACATAGTTGGCCTTCTTGTGATCCTTGCGCTGGGTCTTAACTCAAGATTAGGGAGGGTTGAGCTTGCATTTTATGCCAGGGTTCGTGACAGGGATTGCTGTGTGGAAGCAAGGTGTTAGTTAATAATCAGAGTAATTATACTTACCGGGTCCGCGTTATCGTTTGCAGCTGTGCCACAATGCTGTTTCACTTCCGGACTTCCGGGGTGAAAAGTCATGTGACTGGCTCCAATAACCAATCACAAACAGCAAGTAGATATGGGGTGGCCCGGAAGTGACGCAGCGATGCGTCACACCAGGAAGAGGGAACGAGGACCCGGTAAGTATGTTAGGACTATTAACTATTACTTTACTGTAGCGCAGCAAGCCGGGTCCCGTACCCGAATAGTTCACCCAAGCCTACTCAAGATCCTTGTAATTCACTTTTGAATTCTTGGTCAATATATTTTTATTGAGTTTTAAGCCATATTATTTAAGTGAGCATATTCGTTGCATGTACATCAAAATAAGTAATCAATGTAACAAATGCAGTTAGCCTAACAAAGTCTATATATAGTTCAACAAAGTAAAATATATAAATAAGTTCAGTTTAACACCTATAAAGTGAAGGGTAAGGGAGAACAGAGGGATGGTGTAAGGGGATAGGAAGGAGAAGGGAGGAAGAAGGTGGGGGGAACAGGGTGAGAACTAGGGATGGGTTTACAATGAGAACTGTTCAGTTTAGTTCAAGGGCTACATAAGAGATTATCTTTTCTTTACACCTAACAAAGAGAATTTCACATATGTTTTGCATGCTAGGCATCTCAGTATATATTTGGTGACTTTACATCAATGGTACAGACCGAGCCACTTTAAGGTCCGCCCCTGGGTATTGCCCAGTCCTGAACAACCTATGGTGAAACGTCAGACAACTAATATTTACTACTAGAAATATCTCCATTGACCTCTGTCCACAAATAGTACTCTCTCTCACCAGGTTGGAGGATATACCTATAATTTGTAGACATGTAATATCCAATATTCTTCCTACGACAAAATTTCTTATTGCTACGAATATGAAGAACCCTTTACCATCTTCAATTAATGACATTATAGAAAGAATTAGCGCACACAATGCATATGAATATAGCTTTGCACTAATAAAACAACCAATTGGAAAGATATGATCTAAGATAGAGCTCTTGGACTGATAAATGTTTGCCTAACTCTTGACTTTCTAAGTGAATTTACAATAATTGTTGAACAACAAGCATTTCCATTGCAGGTGATGCCACAATGCTAAACTATACTGTTGTGGACATCGCTGACAAACTGTACTGTTTTGGGCATTAAATGGAGAGAGGCGAAGACTTAGTTCTCCTTTCATTTAAAAATATGTATTGATAACAAGGAGTTCAAGTCAACTAAAGCGCTATGTGTGAAAACAATGTATGGTAAAACAAAACAATTCAGGAAAGGGTCAACTAGAAATCCTAAAATGTATACCCAACCTTAAAGAAACCCTCCCATAATAAATAAATAAATCTGTGTATATGTGTATTTAGAGTCATGTGAGTGTGTGTCATATAATCACCTAGCACAGTATTTTCCAGGATCCGCACCGTTCTGCTCCTCTTCTCAGAGATGTCACTCTTTTGCAGACTCTTCCGACCATGCAGTGCTCTGCAGGACCAGGAAGGGGCTTTTACAATGTAAGTAAATAGAACTTCAGAATGGTGTTCCACAGGCTTACATTATAAAAGAAACTTCTGGCTTACACATAAGAGTATAAAGTGAGCTGGAGATTCAGCTGAGCAGTGACATTGCAGAGAAGAGGAGCAGAATGGTGCTGGATTTCAGAGAAGACATTGTTGAGTGAGTATACTAACACATACATTGCATACATATATACACAGGTTTATTACAAAGAAATTGTCTTGATTGTCCATACATATTTTACTTGTCCTTGTCTGCCCTTTCCATATGTAAAGCGCCATGGAATCTAATGGAGCTATATAAATAAATAATAATAATAATAACGCATTCATAAAATATAGTAGCAAATTCCTGATGAAGATCTATGATTGACTGAAAACTCACTTATCTGTTTATTATGGACTGTTCCTGATTGTCAATAAATCCACTTATTCTACAAAGCATCCCATTGAGTATAGAAAAAATGTATCAGCTCACCATATCCAGACAACCATATCACATCCTTGTGTAGTTCAGTGAACGGGCAAGTCCACAGGCCAGTTCCTAGGTAACAATAGCACTGTTGTAGATGAAAAATATGTCCAGCACTTGTTTAAATTAGTCTGCATAATAAAATAGAAAACCTTTATTGACGCATAAGTAAAAAAGGTTGAAACACATAGTCTTACACATTGCAAGCAAGCAAATGCTCTTAATCATAGTCAATATACAAGTTCATTGACCTGTCTTATATGCACACACACTATGGCTAAGCAAAAAAACATGGTAACACCCACATTAGTATAATTGAATTGTGACCTGCTGTTGATTTGTTAATTCTGCCTCTCAAAGATCACAGTAAGGCATGACTCAAATTTATTTTGCTCTCTATGCTGTGCACTTTCACCGGGTATAGATATAAATCTCAAAATGCATAATTCAATGCCCTTTGATGGAACATTCAGTATAATGACGTAGTTGGAGTCACCTTGGACTGTGTCTGGCCTATGAATTAAGTGTTCATCAAACTGCGGTTGGCTACAATTTTGTGCACCTCTGAAAAGAAGGATACCGCTGAACAGAGGTCAGACAGAGTCCAAAGTATCACTACTGTCTCATTAATGTGAATGGATGCATCATGAGTGTCATCTGAATCATATAATTTGGAGATTTAGATGTAAACCCCAAGAAATCATCTTGGTTTGACGCATCGCTACATCACTTCCGGGATGCCCTTAGCTTATCACTGAATGTGATTGGCTATTGCAGTCAGTCACATGACGATTGACCCCGGAAGCCCGGCAGGTTCAGCGGCACACCTGGGGGAGGTGATGCAGACCCGGCAGGTATACTAATTGAAGATGAGATAAACCCTATCCTTCCTTTGGCTGAGCATCCCCAGTCCTGGACACGGGGAAAAAATAGCTGTTCATCCATCTCTACCTATTAACCTTTTTAAAAATAAAAACTTGGGGCTAAAACAATATATCAGTAGAAAAAATGTAATTAGTTGTTAAAATTTAGGGTTAAAGTAACATTTTTGTGGGAAAAATGTAAATGTTTATTTTTTCCTTCCACATTACTGGTAGGGATGGGCGAATCTACTCGCTAGGACTCGTTACTCGGCGAGTAGTAAGGGACTCGCAGGACTCGGTACTCGGCGAGTTTCCCAGTGAAGACTCGCACGAGTCCAATGCAAATCAATATCAATCCTAGTTTTGTCAGAAACGCTGACAAAACTAGGATTGCCATTGTTTGCATTGGACTCCTGCGAGTCATCACTGGCTACTGTGCCAGTGATAGCAGGGAAACTCGCAAAGTAACTGCTGTTTCTTTGCCAGCCGAGTCCAGCTGTCTTCTCTGTGCAGCTCCAGGGTCCTAGAACCTGCCTGCTCACAGAGATGATGTAGCAGTGCTGAGATTATTCTCAGTCTGCTCATTCCCTGTGCATGTAGCAGAGAGGACATCGCGTTTTGGACTACGTCGGACGGAAGAGGATTTTTTTAATTAAAGATGGAGTCCCTAATGGCTTTTTTTTTTATTTCAAATAAAAAATTTTCTCTGTGTTTTTTTAACCCTTTATTGGAGATTCTTAGTGGCTGGGTCAAACGTGGCCTGACATTAAGAATCTCGGGCTTAATACCAGCTTGTATAACAAAGCTGGTATTAACCCCTTTATTACCCAGCGTGCTACCGCCACCAGGGCCGCTGGAAGAGCGGGGGTTTAGCGCCAGAGGATGGCGCTTCAATGAACGCGCCATCTTCTGGGGGGCTGCGGGCTGCAATTTGCAGCGGGGGGTGCCCAGAAAGCTTGGGCATCCCTGCGCTGCGGATTCCAGCCCTCAGCTGCTTAGCTGTACCTGGCTAGACATAGAAATTGCGCGGAGCCCACGCATTTTTTTAAAATTATTTAATGAATTTCAGAGTCAGAGTCTCAGAGTCAGAATCTCAGAATTTCATGAAATAATTTAAAAAAAATGCGTGGGGCTCCGCGCAATTTCTATGTCTAGCCAGGTACAGCTAAGCAGCTGGGGGCTGGAATCCGCAGCGCAGGGATGCCCAAGCTTTCTGGGCACCCCCGCTGCAAATTGCAGCCCGCAGCCGCCCCAGAAGATGGCGCGTTCATTGAAGTGCCATCCTCTGACGCTGAACCCCGCTCTTCCAGCGGCCCTGGTAGCGGTGGCACGCTGGGTAATAAAGAGGTTAGGGCCAGCTTTGTATTATCAGCTGGCCCTAAGCCCGAAATTTATGGAGGTCACGCCAATATTAGACATGACCGCCATGAATTTCTATTAAATTGTTTTAAAAAAAACACAACACAAAGAAAAATTTTTATTAGAAATAAAAAAAAAAACCATTAGGGACTCCATCTTTAATTAAAAAAATCCTCTTCCGTCCGACGCAGTCCAAAACGCGATGTCCTCTCTGCTACATCCCCTGTGTATAGATATAGATCTCTATGCACAGGGAATGAGCAGACTGAGAACAATCTCAGCTCTGCTACATCATCTCTGTGCACAGACATTCATGTCTGTACACAGGGAATGAGCAGACTGAGAACAATTTCAGCTCTGCTACATCAGGCAGCAGGCGGGCTCTAGGACCCTGGAGCTGGCAGCCAACACAGAGGAGACAGGACTCTTATCTGTGCGAGTCAGCGATTACTTACAAAGTAAACGAGCAATGCAAATAAATGACAAAACTAGGATTGCTTCAGGCTGAAGCTTCCGAGACACATCTGCGAGTTGTAAATCTCACACTACTCGCTATTACTCGCTTCCCCATTCATTAACATTGGACTCGCTAGACTCGCAACGAGTAGCGAGTCCTGGGCTCGGACTCGCTAGAGTCAAGCGATTCCGAGTAATTTAGGATTCGCCCATCACTAATTACTGGTACTTTAATTTCTTTCAAGCACCTAAATAGTTACCGTAATAACAAACGTCTTGGATGTGTTTTTGGGCACTGTGATGCGTGCAGTTTTTAAAATGGTGCCATTTTGGATATTTTTTACTGTCACATAGGCCCCTCATTTCCCAGAGGAGCACTGCAGATAAAAGTCTCCTCACAAGTAGAATGAGGATTAATCTGAATAAGGAGAGTAGCTATTCCCTTGACCTTGTCATAGCCCCCCATACAGCCATATTAGATCCTATACTTTGCACTAATGAGGGGTAATTACTCTGAAATGCAGCATCTGCAGATTGGGGCTCTGATCTGGCACAAATCGTAAGTCACAATGAAAGGCCTGTTAAAGACTCAATTATGACTTTTAAGATCGCTAGTTTCAATAGGTGGCACTAGAGTTCGTTTACTTCCTCACTGTAGAGACAATTTACATATTTTCCAGAGGAGCATCTTGACTCAAAGTCTCCTCACTGGTGGCATGCAGGATTAATCGCCATAAGTAGAGTAGCTATTCCCTTGTCCATAGGCCTCTAAAAGAAGTCACTTCAAATGTGATGTGGTCCCCAAAGAATGTGGTATTGTAAATTTGTTGGAAAAATTTGAAATTTAAACTTCTAACCCTTCTAACTTGCTAACAATAAAAAATATGTTTAAAAGTGATTCTGATGTAAAAGAGTCATGTGGTAAATCCTATTTACTAGCTATTTTTGTGTGGTATGATTACCTGGTTTAAAGGAAAAAAAAAATTCAAGCTCAAAAATTGCAAATGTTTCACATTTTTTGTCAAATTTCCATGTTTTTTGCCCTTTTCTGCCCTTGTCATTCCACGTCGCAGACAGGTGACAAGGTATTAGTATTACTGCAGGCAGGGACTGTCCCAATAAAGTCACCGGGTTGTGATGGGACAGCTTACGCATTTATATGATCATATCTATGATACTAATTACCCTGATTATGTTTTTTGCTCTATAGCATTTTTATTTTTTTCATTTTTAAGGTATTTGCTCATTTGTTGCTTTTTGTTGTTTTTCAGTATGAGGCCAGTGTGAACTCGCGCCACTGCAGAGTATCACCTTAGTTCCAGCCCTGGTTTTATATATTCATGTTTTGTTGCAGTCCTGCAATCATAGGTGTGGCCTACCTCTGAGCTGGACATGGAATAATGTGTGACGTCTCATGGCATGGTGTGCTCTCTTGGGCCTCGATTCCTACTTCATTCTGCCCTTGTCACTCCATGTCGCAGACAGGTGACAAGGTATTAGTACTACTGTAGGCAGGGACTATCCCGATGGGGTCACCGTGTCGTGGTGGGACAGCTTACGCATTTATATGATCATATCTATGTCACTAAGGACCCTGATTATGTTTTTTGCACTATAACATTTTTACTTTTTTCATTTTTAGGGTATTTGCTCTTTTGTTGGTTTTTGTTGTGTTTTTCATTATGAGGCCAGTGTGAACTCGCGCCACTGCAGAGTATCACCTTAGTTCCAGCCCTGCTTTTAATTATTCAGATATCGTAAATTTGTTGGAAATATTTTAATTTTAAACTTCTAACCCTTCTAACTTTCTAACAAAAAAAACTATATGTTTAAAAATGATTCTGATGTAAAGGAGTCATGTGGTAAATCCTATTTACTAAATAATTTTGTGTGGTCTGACTATCTGGTTTAAAGGAAAAAAAATTCAAACTCAGAAATTGCTAATTTTTTTGTCAAATTTCTACTTTTTTTTCATGTAATAAATGCAAATCATATCGACAAAATGTACCACTCTCATGAAGTACAGCATGTCATGTAAAATCAATCTGAGAATCACTAGGATATGTTGAAGCATTCCAGAGTTATTACTTATAGAGATGAGTGAATTTTTCAAAGTTTGGTTCATTTCGGTTTGCCAAACTTACCGGTGTCGAGCAAAAATTGTTCAGGTTTGAAGTCCGGATGCTTTACGTTTGCAAAAACTAGAGCGAGCATCGCTGTGGTGAGGTACAGTTAGTGCTTGGCCCAGTGCGAGCCGCGTGCAGTGTTTGAATGGCTCACACTGGGTTTAAAAGCACAGTTTTTGGGTGTAGTATGTGTCAAAAATGTATTAAAAAAATAACTTATAGCTAGCTGTATGTGAGCAGAGTGCTGAACTGCCAATCAGTTACTTCCAATGAGGTTCGAGTCAAGTTCTGGGTCATGAGCAGAGCACCAAAAAGATTGTTTTCACCACCCAAACCAAACTTCAAAAGCTTCGTTCATCTCTACTCCTAAAGTGAAAATAGTCAAAATTGAAAAAATTTGGCCTGGTCAGGAAGGTGAAAATAAACTTTGCCTGGGTTCACACTTGGGCATGAGTTTTTGTAAAAGGCTCAAATACTGGATCCTTTTTTTAAAGGGTGTTTTTTGGTGGTTTTTGACCCTCCTGTGCTGCGCTGCTTTTTTTGGACTTTGTCCTTTATTCCCAAAAAGTGTTAGAAAAAACTGATCAGGTTTTTTGTGCCACTAAAAACCGGATCAGTTTTCCCAGAGGGCCCCATGTTGAAAAACCTGATCAGTTTTTTTACTGCTCCCAAAAACGCTGCTAGCAGCGTTTTTTGGGTCCACTTGATAAACTTACACCATTGCAGTCACACTTGAGTGCAGCATCAGTTTTTGGCATCAGGCT
Organism: Allobates femoralis; assembly: GCA_033576535.1. Taxonomy (NCBI): domain Eukaryota; kingdom Metazoa; phylum Chordata; class Amphibia; order Anura; family Aromobatidae; genus Allobates; species Allobates femoralis. Next base: position 692,630,001 of record JARQOC010000003.1, on the reverse strand, counting down.
TTGGACTTAGGCTAGGGTCACATTTGGAAGTGTAAATCCGGATGCGGTAAGCGCAATTGCCTTCAGACACATATTGTTCACAAAATGTGTCCGGCAAACCGCAATGTGGTAACCGGATTGCTCAGGATGTCTAATCCGGTTACCGTATACTTATGTGGGCAATATGTCTCTAGGGGGTGCCCACCCCCCCAGAGACATGCTGTCCATTCAGGTGGCCATGTGAGGGGTTAATCTTGTCATTTATAGTATTGTCGGCTATTGTCTGCATTTACTATTTTATGAATGAACCCAGCGGCTCAGCACTGTGTAGTAGAATCAGTACGTAATGTACGTACTGTATGAGCCGCTAACCTTGGTCCTGAAAGTTGTGTACATTAGGTCAATGGGCAGCGCATTGCCATAGACCTAATGTTAATGCTTTCAGGACCAAGGTTAGCGGCTCATACAGTCCGTACATTACGTACTGTATCTACTACACAGCGCTGAGCCGCCGGGTTCATTCATTAAATAGTAATGCCTGGGAATACTATAAATGACAAGATTAACCCCTTACATGCCCACCTGAGTGGACAGCATGTCTCTAGGGAGGGTGGGCACCCCCTAGAGACATGTTGCCCACATCTATTGATAACATTTAACCCTTTGCTGGGTCACATTTACATGTGCCTTGGGGGCAGCCGCATGGGCTCCTCATAGCAGCCCATTATAGCAAGCCTCCTGCGGTTTGCAAACCACTGCGAAAATGCAGCCTGCATGATATTTACCGCAGGCTGCAATTCTGCAAGTGGTAACCGGATTTCATGTAGTGCAATCTGGTTGCTATAATGGGCTTATATGGGCTGCGGTTTCTGATCCGGTTTTGAGCACTTTTACTGCTAAAAACCGAATCAGGATCTGCATTGCCCTGCCGCAAGTCTGACCCTAGCCTTAGAAAAAAAAAGTGCACAAAATGATGCAAAAATCTGATTCAAGGCTCAAGTTTGACCCTGGCCTTTGGCACAAAAGGGTTGAAAATATTTTTGGGGCTTAGGCTAGGGTCACACCTGCAGTTGGGCTTGCAGATCCTGATCCAATTTTGAGCATTAAAAATGCTTAAAACCGGATCCGGATCTGCAGCCATAGGCTGCAATAGAAAAACCGGATTGCACTATTTGCAATCCGGTTACTGGATCCGGTTTTGAAGCCTGCGGGAAAAATCATGCAGGCTGCGTCTATCGCGCCGGTTCCAAAACTGGATCTGTTTTTTTTTAACATGGGCGACTATGGGAACCGGATCCGGTACCGCAAGGTACATAAATGTACCTTGGGGAATCAGATCCGGTTCCTGATGCGGTTTTGAAGATTGCAAAAATCCTCATTCCAAAACCAGATGCAATAATGCATCCAGATCTGGAATGAGGATTGCATTTTTAAAGATTCTAAGAAGTGTGAAGGCGCAGTCTAATACCGCATCCGGTAATGGATGCGATTACCGGATTGTGCCTTCTAAGTGTGACCCTAGCCTTACTCTTTTTCAATATTCCTCCACTGTCTATTTGGTTGCCAAGGAAGTATATATATATCATCTTAGGCTAGGGTCACACTTGGAATGAGTTTTTTAAGTGCTTTAAAAATAAGCATGCGTTTCTGCATGCTTTTTCCATGTCTGCATGTGTTTTTTTAGGTGCCTTTAGGCACCCATGCGTTTTTCCGTGCGTTTTTGAATCAGCAGCAAAAAAAAGTTCATGCACCATTTTTTGGTGCTGATTTAAAAAAGCATGCGTTTTTTAACATGGGCCCCTATGGAAATTGCATGTGTTTTTGGTTGGTTCTAAATGGTACTAAGAAACCATGCGTTTTTGCATGCGTTTTTGATGGCAGCTCTTAACATAAGTACAAAAATGCATGCCAAAAACGCATGGCACTTTAGGCATGCGTTTTTGCTATTAAGACATGCGTTTTTGCTATTAGGGCATGCGTTTTTTACATGGGGGCCTATGGGTGCGTTTTTACATGCGTTTTTAAAAATGCAGGTCTCCAAAAAAGCATGTAAAATCTGCAAGTGTGATCCTAGCCTTATTTGGGTGGTTTATGGATCCATACTAACCTGACAAGTGGGAACTGTTTTTATTATTTTTTGAGGTGTAACAAAAAAATGCATTATTATAAATCAAGTGAGAATATCCATCAACGTCTGCCAAAGACTGGTCACAGGCTGCTCAGAGACCTTGCCATCATGAACAATCCGGAAATGGGAAATTATGAGAGTTGATACATATCTTCTTCCCACTCTCTCATCGGTGTGTTGATCACTTAAAAGAGCTTTAGATCTGTAATTCCTTCCCAGTGTCATGAATAGAGTCATATGAAAAAGTTTGGGCACCCCTCTTAATCCTACTCTTTTTTTTTTTTTTTTTTTTATTTATTGTTTTTTTGCAACAGCTATTTCGTTGTGATATATGTAATAACTGATGGACACAGTCATATTTCAGGATTGAAATGAGGTTTATTGTACTAACCGAAAATGTGAAATATGCATTATTTCAAAAATTGACAGGTGCGAAAGTATGGGCGTCCCGACAGAAAAGTGACATTATTATTTAGTAGATCCACCATTTGCAAAAATAACAGCCTCTAGTCGCTTCCTGTAGCTGTTAATGAGTTCCTGGATCCTGGATGAAGGTATTTTTGACCATTCCTCTTTACAAAACAATTCCAGTTCAGTTAAGTTTGATGGTCGCCGAGCATGGACAGCCCGCTTCAAAACATCCCACAGATGTTCAATGATATTCAGGTCTGGGGACTGGGATGGCTATTCCAGAACATTGTAATTGTTCCTCTGCATGAATGCCTGAGTGGATTTGGAGCGGTGTTTTGGATCATTGTCTTGCTGAAAGATCCATCCCCGGCGTAACTTCAACTTTGACACTGATTCTTGAACATTATTCTCAAGAATCTGCTGATAGGCTGTGGTCACAGTTGCCATGCGTTTTTTTAACATGGGCTCCTATGGGAAACGCATGCGTTTTTGAATGTCACTAAAAGGTACTAACTGTACATGCGTTTTTGCATGCGTTTTCCATAGGAACCCATGTTATAAAAACGCATGCGTTTTCTACAAAAACGCATGCGTTTTCTACAGAAACGCATGCGTTTTTGGATATGCTCCAAAAACGCATGGGACAGTCACACATGCTTTTTGGCTATTAGGGCATGCGTTTTTTAACATGGGGGCCTATGGGTGCGTTTTTTACATGCGTTTTTGAAAACGCAGGTCTCCAAAAATGCATGTGAAAAATGGTACTGTGACCCCAGCCATACTAAGTGGAATCCATGCGACCCTCAACTTTAACAAGATTCCCGGTGCCGTCATTGGCCACACAGCCCCAAAGCATGATGGACCCTGCCCAAATTTGACAGTGGGTAGCAAGTGTTTTTCTTGGAATGCTGTGTTTTTGTGGCGCCATGCATAAAGCCTTGTTGTATGACCAAACAACTCAATCTTTGTTTCATCAGTCCACAGACCTTTTGCATACCTCAGGCGACTCTGTTTGTGGCGTGCATGCAGAAACGACTTCTTTCGCATCACTGTCCCATACAGCTTCTCCTTGTGCAGTGTGCGCTGTATTGATGACCGATGCACAGTGACACCATCTGCAGCAAGATGATGCTGCAGGTCTTTGGAGGTGGTCTGTGGATTGTTCTTGACTGTTCTCACCATTTTTCTTCTCTGCCTTTCTGATATTTTTGTTGGCCTGCCACCTCTGGCCTTTACAAGAACTGTCCCTGTGGTCTTCCATTTCCTTACTATGTTCCTCACAGTGGAAACTGACAGGTTAAATCTATGAGACAACTTTTTGTATCTTTCCCCTGAACAACTATGTTGAACAATCTTTTTTTTTCAGATCATTTGAGAGCTGTTTTGAGGAGCCCATGATGCCACTCCTCAGAGAAGATGCAACTAGGAGAACAACTTGCAAGTGGACACCTGAAATAGCTTTTCTCATGATACACCGGTCTATGAAGTACAAAGCTCAATGAGGTTACCAAACCAATTTAGTGCTTCAGTAAGTCAGTAAAAAGTAGTTAGGAGTATTCAAACCATGAAAATCAGAAGGGTGCCCATACTTTGGCACCTGTCAAATTTTGAAATAATGCATATTTTAGATTTTTGGTTAGTACAATAAACCTAATTTCAAACCTGAAATATTGCTGTGTCCATCAGTTATTACATATTTCACACTGAAATAGCTGTTGCAAAAAAAACAATTTTAAACAAAAAAAAAAAAAGACTAAGATTACGAGGGGTGCCCAAACATTTTCATATGACTGTAACTGGCAACTTCATTGGATTGGTTGTGTAATATATAGGTTATTGGTTTTGCCTACATACCTTTTTGTATGTTATGTTCTTGTGCTATGTATGTAATATTTATAGCACTGCATTGTAGAATATTTGTATTCAGTGACTGATTATACAAAAAGCTATATACAATCAAACACGAATTCTGTATAAAACAGTAATCTAACTTTCCCATTATAACCTGTTCGGAATCCTCATTGTCTATTAGGGCATTTTACTGCTGTCTATATAAATTTATATGCAAGGTCTGCAGACAAATGAGTTATAACTGCTACGATCAAGTACTCAACCGGCTGCTTCCTCATTGCTTGAATATTCTTTATCTGTTGCACTGCAGGACTCTGACGAGTGTAACTTGAAGACTAAAATGCTTTTCAGGTTCATTTCACTGTGCTCTAAAGGAAAAACCTTGTTTTCACCCCCTGTTGAGATTGAATGTGAAATCTTGGTGCCCACAGATGCCGACAGCCATGAAAGTGTTTTTGTTGCTCCTAGCACTTTCCAGTAATGACAAAACTGACAGCTAATTGTCACTCTGCTGTTACAAAAGTGGATGAATAGTTCATTTTCAGAGCATGCCATGTGGCAAATATGCAGATTCCATTATCAAATTTCTAGCTGCACGCGAGGACAAGGAATAACCAGGCAATTATCATGATTTACCAATACTTGCCTTTTTCTAAATCTCTCGCACTCAGAGTTGGTTCACATGAACATATAAAAATATCATTCAGAATTTCATCTCGAAAAGTGGAATGATTTTTTTTCACTTGTCATCCATTTTCAATCCCTTTTTTGTACAACAGCACTTATTAACTATTTACAGGACCATTTTATGTTTTCTATGTTACAGAATTGCACTGAATCTATAAAAATCTAATGTGTAGCTTGTTATATCATAAGATTTTTTTTACACTTGACTTGAATGGGTGAGTCTCATCCGATTTACAGAAGAACCAATGCATGCTGAATTTTTTTTCACATGTAGATTCGGTCAGTAAAAAAAAATAATTCATCTGCAGCGCCTCCGGCTGACTCCAACTCAAAAATATTTTCCAGATCTATACATTCCTTGACCCACAAACTGCAAAAACATTCATGAATGCCCTCATCATCTCCAGCCTTGACTATTGCAACCTTCTGTTCGCTGACCTCCCCTCTAGCACTCTTGCACCTTTCCAATCCATCCTAAACTCTGCTGCCCAACTAATTCTCCTTTCTCCCCATCATTCCCAAGCCTGTCTTTTCTGCCAAGCCCTTCACTGGGTTCCCATTGCTCAGAAGCTCCAGTTCAAAACTCTATCTATGACATACAAAGCCATTCATAAGCTTTCCCCTCCATACATATGTGATGTGGTCTCCTGGTACCTACCTATACACAAACTGCAATCCTCTCAAGATCTCCTACTCTACTCTCCACTTATCTCTTCTTCCCACAACCGCATACAAGATTTCTCCCGTGCATCCCTCATACCCTGGAACACTCTGCCCCAACACATCAGACTCCCACCTACTGTGGAAACCTTAAAAAGAAACCTGAAGACCCATCTCTTCCGACAAGTCTACAACCTGCAGTGATCCTCAGTCTACCAAACCAACACATGACTAACTCGACCCTCTCCAAGAGTATCGTCACCCATCCCTTGTAGACTGTGAGCCCTCACAGACAGGGTCCTCTCTCCTCCTGAACTTATGTGTGCCTTGTATTGCTCATAATTATTGAACTTGTCTATGTATGCTCCTTTTAACATTTAAGCGCCATGGAATAAATAGCACTATAATAATACATATATATATAGTAATAATAATAGCATAAAAGGAAAAAAGATAGCGGCACTCACCGGGCGTGTTTCAAAGGTGCTTTATTTGGGTACCCTCATTCCAGGGTTCCACTCAGAAGGGAGGGGGTGCAGAGACAGCAGAGATGACGGATCTCCGTTTCGGGGCTCCTACCCCTTCCACGGACCTCAATGTCTCAAAGGGGTAGGAGCCCGAAACGGAGATCCGTCATCTCTGCTGTCTCTGCACCCCTCCCTTCTGAGTGGAACTCACACGCCCGGTGAGTGCCGCTATCTTTTTTCTTTTTATGCTATTATTGATGTGATATATAGCGGGCACCCAGAGGCGGTCAGCATTGCCCACCTCGCATATACCCATATGATGAAAAATAAGCACTTCTCCTAACTTAGCAGTGCCAGTGAATGGACTCTTTTTGATTACTGAACATAGTAATAATAATACTGATGTGAGAGTGATCCGTTTTGTTCACAGACAGCAGTTGAACTGAAAACACAGTTGTATGAACAATCCCTAAATGACAGGTAATCAGTCATTTATGGCCTCAACATGATCTAGGAAGAAACAGAAATTGACGGCTACATCTCAAGAAACTTAGTTGAAATTTCTGAAGCTTAGGCTGAAGGCAAACTGTCGTGCATCAAACACGGAGTGTGTTCTATGCACAACAGTGATGTGACTGATAGGCGTGTTGTTGGGTGTGTGTGGTGCGTGTGGTGAGTGTGGCTGGCAGTATGCATGTCAGTGTGCTGCGAGTGTGAGGTGTGAGTGCATGTGTGGTGCGTGTGATACTGTCCGTGGTCCTGAAACATACTTCAGGACCGTAGACAGCATTTGCAGTGAATTTAAACTGATTTTTGAATTTACCGCTTTTGCAGTACAGTAATCAATAATGTTCCAGGGCTGTCACAGCAGCGCTGAAACATTATTGTTAAAAACACTCAGCCACTAACAAAATAATAAAGTTATAGGGGTTAATCATCATGTTAAACCCTCTGCAGGCTATGTGCTGCATATCGGCACATAGCCTGCAGATGTGGCTATTAAAAGCTAGTGTGTGAAGGGTTTAAAATGGAGTTGGTGTGCTGCTATCATGTGTACACAGATTGTGTACATATGGTGACAACACACCCAGGCAGTGCAGGGGTTAATTCCATTATTATACTGATCCCGGCAATTGTCGGGTAAAATTACATTACACAGAAGCCGCTCAAATCCTCCACTTATGGAACTGTACGTGGTCGTGAATGCAATTGGTGTAATGTACCATCAGCAAAGCTCATGAGATTGTGAGCTGTCCATGGTACTTACGCCGATTGCATATGCAAACAGCGACCCTTGACAGCCGCTGTCCCTGGTGCTGAAACTTCAGCGTGTCAAAGTCAGCGAGTTTGAAGCAATTTTGACAGCACACTCATGCCAAAATCGCACAGTGTGCTGTATGGGGGCGTGATTTTCTTGACCCCATAGACTTGCATTGCCCTCTCGCACGTAAGAATCGCATGCAGTTGCAGTATGCTGCGACAGCACACACTTCTGGCTCGCAATGCGAGTTAAGTTCAAGGACTCACACCAGTCTGCCCTGCCTGATAGGGCAACACTGGACCAAGTGCAATGCGAGTTTCCCTCGCATTGCACTCGTGTGAGTCCCTCGCACAGTGTGCCTTCATCCTTAAGAAGTGTTCTGCTTAACCACTTTATGGCAGGCAGATTTTCCATTTTTGCACTTCATTGTTTTTCTTCTGCCTCTTTCAAGAGTCATCATTTTATTACTGTAACAATTCTGCTATTGTTCTTCAAGTTTTATTTATATGGCATTGAATATGTGATCAAAAAGACTTGATAACAACATTCTGCAGCTTAAAACAATAATAGCAATTCCAAACTTGGGACTTTTTTCCATATCTAAACTGTCAGCTTGATTTTGTAAAAGTATGCGCAAATGATGTCAAAATACCCTGAAAAAATAAGTAAAAACAAGTGCTATTAAAAACACAGGGTACTTAGTTTTTTGCAAAAACTGTACTAAGCCACCCCACCCTGTCAAGGTGTACCCACTTCGGGACGGTCCGTACTCTAACTGTATTAAAACCAGTATGATTTTGTAGTTTAAAGTAAACACATGGGTGTAATTGCACTGCACCTGAATACTTTGATAAAGTTGGGGAAGAAATACCAAAACATCAGAAACTCCCACAAATGACCCAATTTTGCAAACTAGACCCATCAAGCAATTCGTCTAGGGGTGTTTAGAGCATGTTGAACCCATAGATGTGTTACTAAATTGTGGATATGAAAACGAAAATTAATTTATTTTCACTAAATTGTTGTTTTAACCCCAAATGTGTAATTTTCATAATGGATAATAGCAGAAAATGAATCCATAACTTATTTTGCAATTTCTCCTGAACATGATAATACTCCATATGTGGTCATAAACTACTGTTTGGACACATGACATGGCTTGGAAAGGAAAGAATGCTGTTTGGTTTTTGGAGTACATGTTTTACTAGAATAGTTTGCAGGTGACACTTGCGGAGCACCTAAGATGCCAGAACAGAAAAAAAATAATAATGACCCCTTGTTGACATTGCACATCTAAATTTATTTATCTATGACTGCAGCTACTATTTTGTAACATCCACTCTGTGATTTTTTTCTGGAGAATTAAAAACATGCCAACCTAGTGCCCGTACATTGTGCCCAGTTTGTTCTTGTGGAGACATGCACCCTGTAAATTGTTAAGTCACTAAAGCTCACTCAACCCTGAATGCTAAAGGTGAACGAGTGATGTTGCACATACACATATAAAATAAAATTATTTTTACAATTAAAATGTGCATAGAAAATATATTTTTATGAAATATCAGGGGAAGGAACACTCCATACATATAATTAACATTGCAGTTTCATCACTTAATTCATGTTACCAATCAAAGTCCTATACTGGTTATGTTGAGGGATACATACCAGGTATTTATCAAAGTAAAAAAGTATGAAGCCAATACAGCTATGTTACCAAAGGGTTAAGTAACAGGTTCTGCTGCCTAAAGGGACAATAATCTGCACTCAGGCTATTTCAGAAAAGTATTTATATTCAAAAGAGTATTAACCCATAGATACCTTCCCTATAGGTTCCTCATCAGTAAATCAGAAGTCTGTACATTTCTATGTGCACCATAAGCATTAGTGTAGGAAGCATTGTAACTGTGCACTGATCCTGTCAGTAGAAGGACCAAATGCCACGGGTGCCCAGGGCTGCCACTAGGAATTTCAGGGCACCTCACTTGCAAAATTTTGGGGCCCTCCTGAGTCTCCACCCCAGTGCTGCCTCAGCTCCGCCTCCACCTCAGCTCCGCCTCCACCCTCGAATTTTCCACAGTTCCTTTGCCCAGAGTGCACATTACCACCACATAGTGACTGAATAATACCACATACAAGGAGAAATACTGCCACACCATTGATCAGAGTGTACCTTGCCACATAGTGACCAAATAATACCACATACAAGGAGAAATATCACTACACCAAACCATGATCAGAGTGCACATTACCACCAATAGTGACTGAATATAACCATATACAAGTAGAAATACCACCTCATCATTACCAGACAACATACATTGTGTGCAGAATTATTAGGCAAGTTGTATTGTGGAGGATTATTTTTATTATTGATCAACAACTATGTTCTCAATCAACCCAAAAGACTCAAATATCAAAGCTTAATATTTTTGGAAGTTGGAAGGTGTTTTTTTATAGACTTCGCTATCTTAGGAGGATATCTGTGCAGGTAACTATTATTGTGCAGAATTATTAGACAACTTATTTAAAACCAAATATATTCCCATCTCACTTGCTTATTTTCACCAGGTAAACCAATATAACTGCACAAAATTTAGAAATAAACATTTCTGACATGCTAAAACAAAACACAAACAAAAGTGAGTGACCAAAATAGCCACCTTTCTTTATGATGACACTCAACAGCCTTCCATCCATAGATTTTGTCAGTTGCTTGATCTGTTTACGATCAACATTGCATGCAGCAGTCACCACAGCCTCTCAGACACTGTTCCGAGAGGTGTACTGTTTTCCCTCCCTGTAGATCTCAAATTTTAGCAGGGACCATAGGTTCTCTATGGGGTTCAGATCAGGTGAACAAGGGGGTCATGTCATTATTTTTTCTTCTTTTAGACCTTTACTGGCCAGCCACGCTGTGAAGCAGTGGGATGCATGTGATGGAGCATTGTACTGCATGAAAATCATGTTTTTATTGAACGACACCGACTTTTTCCTGTACCACTGCTTGAAGAAGTTGTCTTCCAAAAACTAGCAGTAGGTCTGGGAGTTGAGCTTCTCTCCATCCTCAACCCGAAAAAGTCCCACAAGTTCATCTTTGATGATACCAACCCATACCAGTACCCCACCTCCACCATGCTGGCATCTGAGTCGGAGTGGAGCTCTCTGCCCTTTACTGATCCAGCCTCTGGCTCATCCATCTGGCTCATCAAGAGCCACTCTCATTTCATCAGTCCATAAAAATTTAGAAAAATCAGTCTTAAGATATTTCTTGGCCCAGTCTTGACATTTTATCTTATGTTTCTGGTTCAAAGGTGGTTGTTTTTCAGCCCTTCTTACCTTGGCCATGTCCCTGATTATGGCACACCTTGTGCTTTTTGTTACTTCAGTACCGTATATACTCGTGTATAAGCCGAGTTTTTCAGCCCAAAATTTGGGCTGAAAAGTCTCCCCCTCTGCTTATACACGGGTCAATACGGTGGTGGGGGCTGTGGAGGCTGGAGGAGGCAGGGGGAGGCTGTTGTATGAGCGGCCCCGTCACATGGGCCGCTCATTATATATGCACTGCTTCCCCCTGTCAATCAGCTACAGGGGGAAACAGTGCATATATGCCCCCAAATGCTGGCACTCGCCCCCCTTGTAAGGCCCCCCCCCGCTGCTTATCTTACCATCCCGGTCTTCTGCACAGCGCCGCTCCTCGGTGCTCCGTTCTTCATGCTCCCGTCCGGCTACATCCGGGATCCCCGGCCGTCGCAGGCATATGACGTCATCGTGCAACGGCCGGGGATCCCGGATGCAGCGAGGACGGAGCATGGAGAACAGAACGGAGCACCGAGGAGCGGCGCTGGGCAGAAGACCGGGATGGTAAGATAAGCAGCGGGTGGGGGGCCCTTACAAGGGGGGCGAGTGCCAGCATTTGGGGGCAGCTGTGTACCCCCTGGGGGCTGCTGTAATCCCCCTGGGGGCTGCTGTAATCCCCCCTGGGGGCCGCTGTATACCCCCTGCTGTATATACTGCTGGGGCTGCTGTATACTACCACTGGGGCTGCTGTATACTACCTCTGGGGCTGCTGTATACTACCTCTGGGGCTGCTGTATACTACCACTGGGGCTGCTGTATACTACCACTGGGGCTGCTGTATACTACCTCTGGGGCTGCTGTATACTACCTCTGGGGCTGCTGTATACTACCTCTGGGGCTGCTGTATACTACCACTGGGGCTGCTGTATACTGCCACTGGGGCTGCTGCTGTATATAACACTGGGGCTGCTGCTGTATATACCACTGGGGCTGCTGCTGTATACTACCACTGGGGCTGCTGTATATACCTCTGGGGCTGCTGTATACTACCACTGGGGCTGCTGCTGTATATACCACTGGGGTTGCTGCTGTATACTACCACTGGGAATGCTGCTGTATACCACACTGCTGGGGGCTGTATACCTGTGCTGGGGTCTACCCTCGGCTTATACACAAGTCAATAGGTTTTCCCAGGTTTTGGGGGCAAACGTAGGGGGGTCGGCTTATACACGAGTCGGCTTATACACGAGTATATACGGTAACTTTGCAGCTCTGAAATATTGCAAAACTGGTGGAAAATGTCATCTTGGCAGCTTCATGGTTGATTTTCCTCAATTCATGGGCAGTTATTTTGCGCCTTTTTTGCCCAACACGCTTTTTGAGGCCCTGTTGGATATTTGCCATGAAACACTTGATTGTTCGGTGATCACGCTTCAAACATTTGGCAATTTCAAGACTGCTGCATCCCTCTGCAAGACATCTCACAATTTTGGACTTTTCAGAGCCTGTCAAATCTCTCTTCTGACCCATTTTGCCAAAGGAAAGGAAGTTGCCTAATAATTAAGCACACCTTATATAGGGTGTTGATGTCATTACACCACACCCCTCCTCATTACAGAGATGCACATCACCTGATTTACTTAATTGGTAGTTGGCTCTCAAGCCTATAGAGCTTGGAGTAGGACAACATGTATAAAAAGCAAACACAATTGTAGTAGAGAGGTTTCTTGACGGCACCATTTAGATCAGTATTTTTTTACATATTCAGAGACACATTTGTTTAAAGAATTTTTCTTGATAATTATAGTAGCGCCATATAGGAGTTATTATTCCTCAAACCGCTCATTAAATGTTGCCTTATTAAAAGTCCCGGTATTTTCCGTATAATAGTAAGCATTGATAGTGCGCATGCGCTAATCTTCTGGTGGCCAGATATAAAGCTTTTCGTTACTAAGCAACCGGTATATAAATCATAATTGTTTGACAGAATGATCTCTTTGGTTACCACTGACAATTATTGTATTTAATATGATGCTCATTTTACTTTTCATTTTGCAGCCACTGTTTGTTTTGTCACAATGTTGTTTTCAATTATACACATGATTACTATTTTGTGGCTCACACATGATGTCAGAGAGCTCCTCCTATTAAGGAAATTGAGCCTGTGTGGCCATTTGAGCTAGGACCAGCCGAAGGATCATCTGATCCGAAGCGGTGCCGTCGTCCGCACCTCCTCCACCCCCTCCCCTGAACCCTGCACTTTAAAGTGGAATAAAGCCGTCCTTTGGTGATAAATGACAATCGGGTGAGTGCCTTTTTTCTTCTTCAAGATAAGCATGTATAAAAAGCATAATGTGATCAAAATACTCATTTGCCTAATAATTCTGTACACAGTTAATGTTCACCACATAATGACAGAATAATATCAAATACAAGGAAGAAATAATGTCACACCATGACCATACAATATATTACCATTAAATAGTGACTAAATAATACTACACGCAAGGCATAAATACCATCACACCATGACCAGATCACAAAATACCACCATATAAAGACCAATTGCAACAATACTGATCCTTAACAAAAAAAAAATTGTAAGTGTACTGGTAAAACACTGACTCACCAGTGACCTCTCCAGTTCAAGGCATTCATCTTCGCTATTCCTCTTCATCCAGCGCAGACCGCAATCACTTCTTCCAGCCAGGACTCGTCTCTGTAAACTGTAATCTAGACAGTTATCTAGAGCATTACTTCCAGAGTACATTTCACAATTTTTCCCCAACTTCTATACTATGCCAGATTGAAAAAATGACATAGTATTACCCTGCACAGTAACAGGCCCTCCCCCTATTGCAAAAAGTATCTTCAAAAATAAACTATATCACAGAAGTGATAATATCCCTTAATTAGCCCCTACCGTAATGTGTCACATCCTGGCCCCTTCCTACAATAATGCCCCACATCCTGCCCCTCCATATGTCTTTATTTCTGCCTCTATATGATGTCTCCATCCTGCCCCCATGTGTTTACTTCCCCCATATATTTCCATCCTGTTCCCATGTGTCACCCTCTTCTTCCATATATTTCCATCTTGTCCCCATGTGCCATTCTTTTCCCCCTTGAGCCTTCATCTTCCCCCTTGTGCATCCATCTTGCCCCCATATGTCACCCTTCTTCCCCTTGTGCCTCCATCTTGTCCTTATATGTCAACCTTCTGCCCCTTGTGCCTCCATCTTGCCTCTATATGTCACCCTTCTACCACTTGTGCCTCCATCTTGCCCCCATATGTCACCCTTTTTCCTCCATGTATTTCCCACTTGGCCTCATTGCTCTATCCCCATATTGCGAACAACAGTGCAAAAACGAATTACTAAATGTTTCCCCTCACCTGGCCACAGTCCAGCAATGTCCTCGTCCTTTGGCTACTTCCACACTACAGCTGCTTTGGCCACCCGTTTGAAGCTGCAGGTTCTTTTAAGGAGGGCGGGCGGTCACCATAGGCTGTGCGGGAGCAGTCATGTCATACATCGGCAACCCGTGTGGCTACGTCAGCTGTCAGCCTATGATTGGTTGGTGGCTGTTAACTATTGCGGGGCTGGAAGTAAACTGCATTGTAGCTGCATGCGTGGATGCACGTTCAGCTGAATACAGAACCTGCCGAATCCCGCCTCTGGGGCCCCTTGAGCAGAGGGGAGTAAGGTGGGGCCCAGTATGGGCACCCCTCCTTGGCTCTGCTCACTGGGCCCCTCACACCACTCAGGGCAGTCATGCATAAAGTTTTCGCAGCACATGAACCTCTGACCCACTGCTTTATAACATGTGACTTAAAGTGAACCTGTCACCCCCCCTGGACATCAAAAGCTATAATAGCCACCTTCTGCAGCACTAAGGCTGCATTCAGGGAAGGTGGCTATAAGCTTTTGATGCCCTTTATACTATTAAATATGAACTTATATAAAGGCTTACACTTAAGAAGACCTAAGACCGGGAGGCGGGGTTTCGCGCTCCTCCGACCCGCCTCCTCTTGTCAGTCATGGTGCTCGCCTGCTGCTGCCTCCCCTCATGAACGCGTGCCTCTGTTCTCGTCTATGGAGCCGCGCATGCGCTGTGTGCCGTGTGTCCAGGAAGTCGCGCAGCCCGACGACTTCCTGGACACCCGGCGCACAGCGCATGCGCGGCTCCATAGATGAGAACGGAGGCGCGCGTTCATGAGGGGAGGCAGCAGCAGGCGAGCACCATGACTGACAAGAGGAGGCGGGTCGGAGGAGCGCGAAACCCCGCCTCCCAGTCTTAGGTCTTCTTAAGAGTAAGCCTTTATATAAGTTCATATTTAATAGTATAAAGGGCATCAAAAGCTTATAGCCACCTTCCCGGAATGCAGCCTTAGTGCTGCAGAAGGTGGCTATTATAGCTTTTGATGTCCAGGGGGGGTGACAGGTTCTCTTTAAGGCTTCTGGTAAGTGGAATGTATGCACTCAACATCATAGACTTATATGTGTGCCAGCGTAACCACAGTGACCAGAAGCTGAGAGTACAGAGCTACCATACCTGATTGCATGCATCCTCTCCAGTGACACTGAACAGAGTGTTGTATGTAACTAAGTTATTTGTGTGCAAATGACCCACCTCAGGGCCTTGGGGTACTCGGTCCCGGGCGTTAATCGAAGGGGTACTCACGGGCTGCCTGTGCCCTGGCCCGTGGCCCTGGTGGTCAATGAAAAAGGGGGCTTAAATAATAATAAAGAGTCTTTGTGACGCCACCTACGGTGTCCGGTGATCACACTGGCGCTGCTGCAGACCTCCAGGGATGATGGATGGGGCATCTAGGTGGTGACGCTCCCTGTAGGTGGAGCGGGATCCCCGGGGCAGAGATGGATGACAATGGAGAATTCACACAGGGTGGCGGCTCCTCAGGTAGAAATGCAGGCTAACTGTCTCTGAGAGCAGCAGTATGGCTCCTCTGGCGCAAGCAATAAACACACCACGCAGCTTAATCTCTAAACCTGGTTTACTGGTGACTCAAGCAGCTTAACAGTCTTTACACTAACAGTTATGGGTGCTGCTGGCCTGGGTAGTCACCAGAGGATTAGGATGTTTCACTGGGGACCCTCTGTGATATGCCTTTCATCTGTCCACACTGTCCCACGCACAGAGCCCACTGCCAGTCCCCACGGATCCTTATGGAATCAACACCCCTTGAGCCTCGGGTGTGGAGTCGTCACCTCTGGGCCTCCTCTTGTAGTCTTTGCCACTGAGTCCCCTCCTGGAGTCTATCGCTCTCCGTGCCTCCTCGACTCTACACGCTGGCCTTAGGGGAATTATGCCGGGGTTGCCGCGACCTCTAGAGAGGTGTGTGCTGTCCGGTTTCTTCGGCTCGGGGATGAACACTCGCACCGCCTCGGAGCCGGCTCTCAAGTGTTGGACTGGATCCCTCCGTCCGGTAGACATACCAGCATGGATTCGGGTGTTAGCTGACACCCTAGGATTCCCTTTGGTTCCCGGGCCACCTCTCCTGAGGTACCCTTCACTGTGCTCCTCGCAGTGTCCCCACCAATGACTCTCTCCAACTGCTCCTGACGGACTTTCCTGCTCTCTACTTTACCACCCAAACTCCTCCCACCGGGACTGGTTCCCTAGCAACGGGTTAACCAAAAGGTCCCCTGGCCTAAGGTGTGTGGATGCGTGTGGTGAGGGTCCCTGATTGACAGTCCCCTGGTCACAGGAATACTACGCACTCTGGTCTGGGTGCAGTACCCCTATGTGGCACACCGACCAGTGGAGCGCCACACAAGCACCATATAATAAGGAGAGAGTTGTATGGGTAGGATGATGTTCTAACCTAGGGATGTGGAGAATATAATTACTGATAATAGGGAAAGAAAGATTTGGACCTGGAATGGTATGGAAGCTGACTGTTAAATTGTGGATTCTGCTGTTGGACTCTTGCACTTACTCTATAGAGTACTTCTGGTTTAGAAAGTGCTCTTGTTTAGAAAGGTTTGTCTTTTGGCCATTCACCACAATGGCAGTGATACTGTAATGCCTCAGTTACAGGACTCGACTGGTGACCTCTTCCTCTGTGGTTATTTTTCTTCCTGCTGAACCATAGCCTAGTTGGTTTCTGCACAACTGCTGATGGTTCTCTTGTCTTTGTTTTCTTTTCTTACCTTTCTTTGCAGTTAGTCAGGTGCATCTCGCTTTGCTATTTTTCTATGTCCTATTACAGCTTGGTTGAGGCTATTTATACTCAACTTCCATCATCCTTCTTTAGTGGCTATATTTTTTAGGTGGATTAAAGCAAAGGAGTTCCAGACCTTAACTAAGGAATTTTGCCTGTTAGACTGAGGCCAGTTGTGTTGCTTCTCTGTGTTTTCTCTTTTACTATCCCAGTATCTTTATACTGTCCTCGGGTTGGTGGGAGGATTCACTTGCTTTCATTTATTATTCTCCTTTTTTCTCCTTGTGCAAAAGCTGTACGTTTTCTCACCTTTGGTCCACGTCTACTTCTGCACACTTTCCATATCTTCGTACTATAGTTGTGCGTAGAAGTCTCCCTTCAAGTTCCTTAGCAAGAATGAGAAACATAATTTGCCTTTTAGGGAACCAAATTTAAATTGTGGTTTTCAATTGTGCAGCTAGCGATATACTTGTCTGTACTGGAGCCAGTAGAGTGTGGGTGTGGCTGCCATGTTTTAGGCTTTACAGTATTTTCTCACTTTAACTATGTGTGAGTAGATATGTGCATAACATTATAGCTAGCCTTTTAAGGTGTGCTGGGGCATTATAATGGATCTTGTTAATGACTTGGCCATGCAAATACAGGCCTTTTCTTGAAAGTGACAGATATAAAGTTCAAGCAACCCATCTGTTCTACCACTACAGATGATTCAGTCCATTTGAATGCCACATTAGAAATGAAAATAACATAGCCAGACTGCTTTAAAGGGGACAGAAGAAAGTTTTTATTTTTTTTTCTGCCTCATGGAAATTGTACTATTACTTTGTGTTTGCTCCATGGAGAGCCACAGGTCTGGGCATTTTCCTTGCATGAGGATTCCCCACCATGTTTTTCTTAGCTCTTGACCTTATCTATGATGACACGATAATTTTTGCTGAATCCAGGATTCACAAGCTGGTTCAGGGAGGCACTAGTTAAGGACTACTGCTCACAGCCTACACGTTGGGCAGTAAAGACCTCTTGCTCTGCTTTTCTGAGTCAGTCCTGTCAGGGATGTTTGGTTTAGATTAGTGACAAGATGGCTTAGTGTCCCTGCCTGCGGTCTCTGGAGAAAGCTGTGGCACTGGCACATCATTGGGAGAGATACTTGAGAGAGAGAGACATATTTAAAGACATTTCAATGGCATCTTCCTTCCTATTAGTTGACACTGGTGAACCTATGCAAATTGATGCTTGAAAAGACACCAAAACGGTCCTAAACTTAAGTATTTGCTCGGTACTCTTTCTATTGCAGTGGTGCTGATCGCGTCATGATTCAATTTGTCAAGTTTATTAAAGAGTTTCAAAAGGAAAAAAGAGACTTTTACATTCAGGGCACAACTGACCTGTTGAATAAACTGTCAGAAATTGGTCCTCTACCAGAAGAAACCATCCTCACCACCATGGATGTGGAATTTCTGTACAGCAACATCCCACACCAGGATGGATTAAATGCCTGTAAAACCTTCCTGGAAAACATAGGGTTGATGCTGACTCTGTGGTGGAGCTTTCAAAATTGATCCTCATGCACAACTACTTTACATTTGACTACAACATATATTTACAGAAGACTGGAACAGAAATGGGAAGCAAAATGGCACCACAATATGCAAATCTTTTCATGGCCAAGCTTGAAGGTGACTTAGAACAAGAAGATAAATCAGGCCTCTGGCCTACTACCTTTATATTGATGACATTTTAATCATCTTGACAAAGTCTGAGCAACAGCTTAAGACGTTCCATGAAAACTTTAATCAGTTTTATTCCACCATCAACTTAACACTCAACTACTCCTGCACTGAAATCAGCTTTCAGGACATCATCATTAAGCTACAGAACAATGATATAGAGACATCCCTGTACCGGAAGCCAATTGATCGTCCAACTTATCTCCGATGGGACAGTTTTCATTCAATACACATAAAAAAATATAATGTGTACAGCCAGGCCATCAGATACAATTGGATATTTTCCAACCCTACAGATAGAGACAATCACCTTGAGCTCCTCAGAAAGACCTTTTTGAACCAGGGACACCATCCAAGAGCAATCGAGAACCAGATTACAAGAGTCACGAAAATATAAAAAAATCATCTCCTACATTACAAAACTAGAGAAGAAAATAACAGAATTCCTCTCGTAGTCACTTTCAATCAAAGCCTGTTGGTGCTAAGAGGAGCTGCACAGAAATTCCAACCACTCTTGCAAAAAGATACCCAGTTAAAATCAATATTTCCGGATCCCCCACTCTTGTGTTTTAAACAACCTCCAAATCTAAAAAACATAATTGACAGAAGCACCATGTCCTCTCCAACAGCGACAGGAACCTTAACCTTCAACCGAGAACAGGTGCAAAACCTGTAATGACAACCGACAAGATAAAGATTCCTGGGACAGATAAGGACTATAAGATCTCAGGTAACTTCAGTTGCATCACAAGCAATGTGGTGTATTTAATTATTTGTACTAAATGTCCAACAGGTGGCATGTACGTAGGGGAGACCGGACAAAAATTCAGAACAAGAATAAATTCTCATCGCAAGTCAATAAAAGAAAAGCGTATGGACCTACCTGTAGCCAAGCATTTTTGCAGGTCTGACCACAGTGAAACTGATATTAATCTGCTCAATTTAAAATCAACTTAAAATCTCAGAGAGAGAAAAGAATTTGGAAACACAAATTGATAATGACCTTTGACACATTCAAAAGAGGATTAACTGTCTCACATGGATTCATGCGTTTTTATATAAAACTAGCTGTGAGCCCGATGCAAATGCATCGGGATTCTAGAACGTGCATTAATTTGATTATAGTAGTTATAGCTGTTAGCCTGATGCAAATGCATCGGGTATCTAAAATATGTTTATTGTTTTTTTAAAGATTTTTAAATAATAATCGCATCATCAATAGCAATAATATAAGCAATAGCATTATTATTAGCAGTAATAGCATTAATAATAGCATTATTAGCATTAATAATAGCATTAATAACATTATTAATAGCATTATTATTAGCATTAATAGCATTAATAATAGCATTAATAACATTATTAATAGCATTAATAGCATTATTATTAGCATTAATAGCATTATTAATAGCATTAATATCATTATTAATAGCATTAATAGCATTAATAATAGCATTATTAGCATTAATAATAGCATTAATAACATTATTAATAGCATTAATAGCATTATTGTTAGAATTATTAGCATTAATATTAGCATTAATAACATTATTAATAGCATTAATAGCATTATTATTAGCATTAATAGCATTAATAATAGCATTAATAACATTATTAATAGCATTAATAGCATTAATAATAGCATTATTAGCATTAATAATAGCATTAATAACATTATTAATAGCATTAATAGCATTCTTATTAGCATTATTAGCATTAATAATAGCATTAATAACATTATTAATAGCATTATTAGCATTATTATTAGCATTAATAGCATTAATAATAGCATTAATAACATTATTAATAGCATTAATAGCATTATTATTAGCATTAATACCATTAATAATAGCATTAATAGCATTAATAATAGCATTAATAACATTATTAATAGCATTAATAGCATTATTATTAGCATTATTAGCATTAATAATAGCATTAATAACAATATGAATAGCATTATTAGCATTATTATTAGCATTAATAGCATTAATAATAGCATTAATAACATTATTAATAGCATTCATAGCATTAATAATAGCATTATTAGCATTAATAATAGCATTAATAACATTATTAATAGCATTAATAGCATTATTATTAGCATTAATAGCATTAATAATAGCATTAATAACATTATTAATAGCATTAATAGCATTATTATTAGCATTATTAGCATTAATAATAGCATTAATAACAATATGAATAGCATTATTAGCATTATTATTAGCATTAATAGCATTAATAATAGCATTAATAACATTATTAATAGCATTCATAGCATTAATAATAGCATTATTAGCATTAATAATAGCATTAATAACATTATTAATAGCATTAATAGCATTATTATTAGCATTAATAGCATTAATAATAGCATTAATAACATTATTAATAGCATTAATAGCATTATTATTAGCATTAATAGCATTAATAATAGCATTAATAACATTATTAATAGCATTAATAGCATTATTATTAGCATTAATAGCATTAATAATAGCATTAATAGCATTAATAATAGCATTAATAGCAATACTTTTTGGGGCGCATTCAATACTTTTGGGGCGCGTTCAATACTTATTGGGGTGTGTTCAATACTTTTTGGGGCGCGTTCAATACTTTTTGGGGCGCGTTCAATACTTATTGGGGTGTGTTCAATACTTTTTGGGGCGCGTTCAATACTTATTGGGGTGTGTTCAATACTTATTGGGACGCGTTCAATACTTTTTGGGGCGCGTTCAATACTTTTTGGGGCGCGTTCAATACTTATTGGGGCGCGTTCAATACTTATTGGGGCGCGTTCAATACTTATTGTGACGCGTTCAATACTTATTGGGGTGTGTTCAATACTTATTGGGGCGCGTTCAATGCTTTTTGGGGCACGTTCAATGCTTTTTGGGGCGCGTTCAATACTTTTTGTAGCGCGTTCAATACTTATTGGGGTGTGTTCAATATTTTTGGGGCGCGTTCAATACTTATTGGGGCGCGTTCAATACTTATTGGGACGTGTTCAATACTTATTGGGGCGCGTTCAATACTTATTGGGGTGTGTTCAATACTTTTTGGGGCGCGTTCAATACTTTTTGGGGCGCGTTCAATACTTATTGGGGTGTGTTCAATACTTATTGGGACGCGTTCAATACTTTTTGGGGCGCGTTCAATACTTATTGTGACGCGTTCAATACTTATTGGGGTGTGTTCAATACTTATTGGGGCGCGTTCAATGCTTTTTGGGGCGCGTTCAATGCTTTTTGGGGCGCGTTCAATACTTTTTGGGGCGCGTTCAATACTTATTGGGGCGCGTTCAATGCTTTTTGGGGCGCGTTCAATACTTATTGGGGTGTGTTCAATACTTTTTGGGGCGCGTTCAATACTTTTTGGGGCGCGTTCAATACTTATTGGGGTGTGTTCAATACTTATTGGGACGCGTTCAATACTTTTTGGGGCGCGTTCAATACTTATTGTGACGCGTTCAATACTTATTGGGGTGTGTTCAATACTTATTGGAGCGCATTCAATGCTTTTTGGGGCGCGTTCAATGCTTTTTGGGGGGCGTTCAATACTTATTGGGGTGTGTTCAATACTTTTTGGGGGGTGTTTCAATACTTATTGGGGCTGAGTGCTCGCAATGGCCTCGAAGCGGCCATTGCGAGTCGCTGGCCGAAAATGGAACCAGAGGCTCGGCCACAAAGTTAGCGATTTACCGCTCAGGCAGCGACTCGCAATGGCCGCGACCATTGCGAGTCGCTGCCTGAGCGGTAAATCGCTAACTTTGTAGCCGAGCCTCTGGTTCTATTTTCGGCCAGCGACTCGCAATGGCCATGAAGCGGCCATTGCTCGCGCGTGGTGACGTCACAGCGTGACATAGCCACGGCGTTTTCGGGGGCCGACACGAAAATGCCTACAGCAATTATAGAGTAGATGAAAGGGCATTTGGGGATATCACATCTTCCAACAAACATCATTTAGAGGACAATTAATTTTTAACACTTCCTATTTGAACTGTCTCGCACCAATTTATGGTTTTGTACACTCACTAAGGAATCTTCAGGTCTCCACAGGCTACTAATCATAGAACAATAATACAATCGGTTCCTCTTATCTTGGAATTTTGACCTTACCTTACCTTCCCAGCTCCTCTCCCCCTCCCTAGCCTGACTCTACTTTACATCAACTGTTGTATTTACTCCATCATCTAACCCTGCGTATTTTTTGCTTATGTATATATGTTTGTGTCTTCAGAATTTGTGGCATTAGCAGCCTGATGAAGGGGCCATAGTGTCCCAAAAGCTTGCTTCACTTACCTTTTAATGGCTAACTGAAAAGATGGTATCAACCACTGACGACTCTCAGATTCCAATATGGTTCCACCTGAAATGTAATGCTAGTTCTGCAAAGGTTATTTAAACACAATCCTGTCAAGAATTGGGAGATCCAAGAGGTTAGCTCATGGGGTGACATCTGGTCTTCTGAATGTCTCTCAAGATTCTCAGAGATTTGTCTCCCTGAATCTAAGAATGTTAAGGCTGATGTTTTGAATAAGCAAATGGAGTCCGTGAAGCCTCGATTAAGAGTCTCAAACACAGGACTAGCCAGATATCCCTCCAGGGAAGGACCTAGCCCTGGGGTGGAATCCTTGCGGAGACCACCATAACCACCATATTAAGTGGACCTTTTAGTCAATATCCCACTCAGTTACGAGTTAAGGATATGACAAGGGAATTAACAGAGCCAGGTATCCATCCACAGACAGCTGTTTCGGGGTATTGCCCCTCATCAGTGTGGAATAGGATTCTGGCTAGGTGGGAGCAATGCCTGGTAGACCAACATCACAAAGCATTCACTGATCTCAGGGAGACCAGTCAAGGAAAACACTGCGGGCAGCCAGCTAAAGCGCTCAAACACAGTGAAATCCATGATGCATTGCACTCTGGGAATTTGAATATGCAAATGGAGTCCGTGGAGCCTCAATTAAGAGTCTCAAACACAGAACTAGCCAGATATCCCTCCAGGTGGTCTCTGCAAGGATTCCACCCCAGGGCTAGGTCCTTCCCTGGAGGGATATCTGGCTAGTCCTGTGTTTGAGACTCTTAATTGAGATCTGTGAATGCTTTGTAAGTTTGATGTTTTGTCTCATAGCATTGTCCCAGAATTGAGGGACAAATAACCAGTTAGGGTTCCTTCTGAAGGAGTGGTCCTTGGTCCTCTAAGGGTAGATCTCAGACAGCACATTCAAAACACTGTGTCAGAAGAATTACTTATAAAAAAAACAGTGTGCAATTACTAGTGCATCTTAATGATACAACAGTGCGGTTTTTAACTCTTCATCCTTCCTACTTTAATTTTCTGAAATAATGACCTTTGGGTTTTCATTGGCTGTAAGCCTTAATCATCAGCATTTACAGAAATAAACAATGGAAATAGATCACTCTGTTTGTAATGACGCTACATAATATATGCATTTCAATTTATGTATTGAATTAGTGAAATAAATAACTTTTAAATGATATTCTAATTCAGATGCACTAGTATATCTGCTTAAAAAATGGTTCTGTTTTAGCATGACATACAAGTGTTTTTGCTGTCATGTCATTTGCTGTCAAAATCTTTTTTGGTGACAGAATGCTCATAAGGATACTGAAGAGAATGTCTATAATTGCAGACTCTGTGCTAAACCCTCTCTAA
Organism: Allobates femoralis; assembly: GCA_033576535.1. Taxonomy (NCBI): domain Eukaryota; kingdom Metazoa; phylum Chordata; class Amphibia; order Anura; family Aromobatidae; genus Allobates; species Allobates femoralis. Next base: position 692,605,661 of record JARQOC010000003.1, on the reverse strand, counting down.
ATGTCCCAACTCACCTAGCGAGGTTTGGTCACTGGCCATGGACTTTGTCACTGATCTGCCTAACCTGGAACAGGTGAGATTTATTTCTGGATTAAGGAAAACTAAGAAGGACGTACAAGTGGGTCTTTTGGTAACCGGTCAACAGGTCAAAAAAGGTGCCAACTGCAGACTTAAGAAGTTTCCTTTCTTTAGGGTGGGAGCGCTTATGTTGCCATCCTCAAAAATCTACATTTTAAAGTGGCATCTAGGAAGTTTGCCCTGAAAGTTAAAAGTCTTTACAGGATTATTGAAATTTTGAATCCACTGGATTGGTTAAACTTTAGTGATGAGCAAATACTAAAGTTTTCATGTTTGGATTATTCGAACCAAATACTATGAACTATTCTAGTATTCGTCACAAATAACGAACCTAATGCAAGTCAATGCGGAACTTGAGAATTTTTCTGGAAGATTTCCCTAAAAAATGCTCTAGTACCTCCTTGAAATGCATTATGTTCGTATTTGTAACTACTAATGGAATACTTCACAGTATTTGGTACACATAATGCAAATATAATAGTTTGGTATTCGCTCATCACTATTAAATTTCAATTCCCTTTGGCTTGGAAGATCAAACACTCCTTTCATTTTTCCCTTTTAAGAAGATTTGAGGGGACACCTGGTCATTAAGACATAACTAGGGTGTTTTTGGTAGTGGATTAGGAGTATAAAGTACAGCAAGTGCTTTGTTCCAGGAGGGTCACTCGCTATTTACAGTATCTCATAACTCTTGGGTTGATACATATAACCTTCATGCGGATTGCTTGGTGAGTGAGTTCCACCAGCAATGTCAGATGGTGGGGGCTACCACATTGTTCATGGGAAAACACCTTCAAGTTTTGTGTTTAGCAGACACCAGACAGCATAACCATATTTTAAAACTGCAGAAGCAACTGGTTAATGAAGAACCAGTGTTTTCTTTGTAATCACTGGTACAATTGTAGAGATCCAGATTTCTTTACAAGTTCTGACACTCTGTTCTCTATTTTGCTGTAAGATGTCAGCTCATATCACATTGGACTTTAGGAATGTTGGCAGAATGCAATGTAGAAGTCAGACTTTTCAGCCGCATTCATTGTTGCTAATCTGTTTTGTCACAACATATAACAAAGATTCACATTTTCTGTGATCTTTGAAAATATATTGGAGAATAAAAATAGCAGCCTTGAAGACCAGCAAACAAATCATTCCTTAGAACGATTGTCCACCTCTGGGAATATGCTTGAATTACTTAAAGGAGTTTTCCCATGAACAGAGTTCATTTTTATATTGAAATATGTTTAGCTCACAAAAAGAATGAGCTGTGATCCTGTGCTGTAATATTTTTATACTCATTTGCATCTTTCCCTGCCCAAGAGATAAGGTATGATTAGACCAAGTCACTGTACAACAAGACACAGTTATTAGTCAGTACATAGTAGAAGAGCAGTATCTAGGAATCGGGGCAGGTGGGGCATGTGCCAGTAGGTGGGCGCTGTGAGATTGCCGTGGTGTCTCCCATGCAGTATGAGTCAGCCATTCTCTAAGCCAGCTGTCAAGCCACCAGCTTGCTCAGAGAAAGTGTGGTGACAGCTCCTACTGATCATTTGTACTCATGCTTTTCAGACGCCAGTAGAATTTAAGCCCTGACTTCCAGCACTTCTGTGTCAGAGTGACAAACGCAGCATGATCCGGTCAGCTGATAACACTGCTGATGCCACTCCTTGGTGTCGCAGAGGAGCACTCAGTGGTGATGGTAAGTGCAGTGCCGGACAAGGCATTTTGGTGCCCTAGGCAGGTAAGGTAAACGGCGCCCCCCCGAAATATGTCTGGGAATAAAAATGTCAGCACACTTTGAAAGTAAATTTAATTTAACGGGGACCTATAAAAGATTCGTCCAACCACACTACAGAGACATACTGATAGGTTGTTTACATTGTGAGCCCCAATGGGGACAGTGTTCATGATGTATGTAAAGTGCTGTGGAGTTCATAGTGTAATATAAATGAAAAAAGTATTATTCTAAATATTATGTCACAATACCAGGATCTGAGGATCTTCTATTTCGAGGTCAGGGACTCTCTGATGCCATGTTGCTGCTTGTCTCGCTGTTGTCCTCTTTTGAAACTGCAGTGCGGTGGACAAGAGAGCATTAACTGGTTAATAACAAGAAGTATGGAGTGTGTACTGAGCCATAAACCCTCCCCTTACCATGAAGTATGGAGTGTGTACTGACTGAGCCATAAACCTCCTCATACCATGTCCAGCAGACATTGTAGGATTACTACCCGTATATACTCGTGTATAAGCCGACCTGTGTATAAGCCGACCCCCCTACTTTTGCCCCCAAAACCTGGGAAAACCTATTGACTCGTGTATAAGCCGAGGGTGGACCCCAACACAGGTATACAGCCCCCAGCAGTGTGGTATACAGCAGCCTCCTCAGTGGTATATACAGACCCCAGGTGTAATACAGCAGCCCCAGGGGTAATACAGCAGCCCCAGGGGTAATACAGCAGCCACAGGGGTTATACAGCAGCCCCAGGGGTTATACAGCAGCCCCAGGGGTAATACAGCAGCCCCAGGGGTAATACAGCAGCCCCAGGGTTTATACAGCAGCCCCAGGGGTAATACAGCAGCCCCAGGGGTAATACAGCAGCCCCAGGGGTTATACAGCAGCCCCAGGGGTTATACAGCAGCCCCAGGGGTAATACAGCAGCCCCAGGGGTAATACAGCAGCCCCAGGGGTTATACAGCAGCCCCAGGGGTTATACAGCAGCCCCAGGGGTAATACAGCAGCCCCAGGGGTTATACAGCAGCCTCAGTGGTATATACAGGCCCCAGCACTATATACAGCAGCCTCAGTGGTATATACAGGCCCCAGCACTATATACAGCAGCCCCAGTGGTATATACAGGCCCCAGCAATATATAGAGCAGCCTCAGTGGTATATACAAGCCCCAGCAGTATATACAGCAGCCCCAGTGGTATATACTGGCCCCAGCAGTATATACAGCAGCCTCAGTGGTATATACAGGCCCCAGCAGTATATACAGGCCCCAGCACTATATACAGCAGCCTCAGTGGTATATACAGGCCCCAGCACTATATACAGCAGCCCCAGTGGTATATACAGGACCCAGCAATATATACAGCAGCCTCAGTGGTATATACAGGCCCCAGCACTATATACAGGCCCCAGCACTATATACAGCAGCCCCAGTGGTATATACAGGCCCCAGCAATATATACAGCAGCCTCAGTGGTATATACAGGCCCCAGCACTATATACAGCAGCCCCAGAGGTATATACAGCAGCCCCAGTGGTATATACAGGCCCCAGCACTATATACAGCAGCCCCAGTGGTGGTGTATACAGGCCACAGTGGTGGTGTATACAGGGCCCAGTGCTAGTGTATACAGGGCTCAGTGGTGGTGGTGGTGTATACAGGGCCCAGTGGTGGAGGTGGTGTATAAAGCAGAGCCCAGTGGTGGTGAATACAGGGACTGGGGGGGAGGGGCGCGCCTTTACACACTCACCGCCTCCGGTCACCGAAGATGCCGTCACCGTGTGTCTGCTGGGCGCTGGCTGTGAGGAGAGGAGGGGCGGGCAGAGCCGCGGGACAGGAAGTCGGACTCCCGCCCTCCTCCCTCTCTGGCCGATGCGCCGCGGCCGCCGGCGGCCAGCACGGGGCCTCCCAGGGGGCGGGCAAAAATGCGCCCTGCACTAGATGGCGCCCTAGGCGATCGCCTAGGGTCGCCTAGTCGTAGTCCCGGCCCTGGGTAAGTGCTACAGTGATGCTGAAGACAAGTAAGATTTATTGTAATGGGGGTGGGGAAATATGAGGACCCAGTGTTGGGGGGTGACATAGGGCTGGGTGCGGATACAATATGGTACACAATATGATGATCAAGGGAGAGATGGGGGTATGTGTGAGAAAACTGTATGAGTGGGAAATGGGTGCTGGCACAGTATAGGGAGAAGAGGGGCAGAAGTTTAAAGCTAAACAAAGTTTGGATTATTATGTTGCCTCATTATATTGAATGAATCTGTTGGGGGTTCCATCTGTATCACATATTTTGAGATGTAGCTGGAATCCCTAATGTAAGTGCACATCATAGAACCCAGGACACATTTTACCTGATCCAAAATGTTCTCTACCTCAAATTGCCACCAATAGCATGCACCTCCACCCACAAAAAGCAAGGCTCCACTCGCTATTGTCATATGTTAACAGAAATATAGGAGGCCTCCATGATACTGGTAGCACAAAGGCTCTGGAAATGTACTATGCATTCCCCTTAAAAAAAAAGAGCTAGCTAAACCTGCAATCCCAAATCCAAATGCCGCCTTCTCTATTAAGCACCACAATGTATCTAAACCACACTCAACACCCATATGCTTGGCATTGTTGTACTAAGGAAGCCTGCTTAATTTACGAGGTGAGTGACTCTAGAAGCAGGAGCTGGGCACAATGGTTGGGCAGTATAATGTACTGGGTACTACAAGGGGTTACTTGCAATTTTTAATTCTGCAACATTCACTGCATTTGACTCCATAAGTGTTTTCCAGAGGCAAAATTGTCACTACATCCATAGATGATAAGGTAGTGAATACTTATACCATGTTAGCCAGTAGATAGAAAAATATATTGCAATCTGAGAGTCCTCAGTGGATGATACCTTTTAATGGCTAACTGTAAAGATGGTAAGCATAGCAAGCTTTTGGGACACTATGGCCCCTTCATCAGGCCGATAAAGACACCGATTCTGAAGACACATACATATATACTATACTTAAACAGGATGAGATGGTACAGTAAATATAACAGGTGATGTAAGGAGATAGGAAAATGAAACCAAAATTCTAAGGTAAGAGGAAGAAGTGTCAAAAGTTAGTCCTCTAACTTGAGTCTGTTGCAAGATGTGATATCCCCAAATGCGCTATCATTTTATATAAAAACACATGAATCTTTTAATCCTGTTTTGAATGTGTGAAAGATCATTATCCACTTGGATTCCCAAATTCTTCTCTCTCTGAGATTTGAAGTTGCTTTCTATTGAGTGGCTCTCCCCTATGTACATGCAATCTGTTGGACATTTCTTACATATAATTAAATACACCACATTGCTTGTGGTGCAACTGAAGTTACGTACCTGGGATCTTGTAGTCCTGATCTGTCCCAGGAATCTTTATCTTGTCGGTTGTCATTATAGATATGCAGGGAAAGGTTCCTGTTGCTGCTGGAGAGGAAAGGGCGCTTTTGACAATGATGTTTTTTAGATTCGGAGGTTGTTTATAGCGCAAGAGTGAGGGATCTGGAAATATTGATTTTAGTCGGGCATCTTTTTGTAGTAGTGGTTGCAGTTTCCGCGCAGCTCCTCTTAGCACTTTTCCAGATTTGGATTGTAGGTGACTACGAGAGGAACTTTGTTGTTTTCTCGTCTAGTTTTGTAATGTAGGAGATGATTCTTTGATATTCTTGTGGCTCTCAGAGAGAGAGAGAATTTGGGAATACAAATTGATAATGACCTTTGACACATTCAAATCAGGATTAAATGTTTCACATGGATCCATGGGTTTTTATCTAAAATGAAAGGGCATTTGGGGATATCAGAATCATGCGTTTTTATGTAAAATGAAAGGGTATTTGGGGATGTCACATCTTGCAGCAGACTCAAGTTAGAGGACTTTGAACTTTTGACACTTCTTCCTCTTACCTTCGAATTTTGGTTTCACTTTCCCAGCTCCTTTTCCCCCTAGCCTGTCTCTGATTTACATCACCTGTCATATTTACTGCCCCATCACATCCTGTTTAAGTATAGTATATATGAATTTTCCAGAGGGATGTAACTTCCAAAATGTGGTCATTTGTGGGGATTTCTGCTGTTTAGGGACAAAAGGGCTCTGTAAATGGAGTCCACAAACTATTTTAAGAAAATCCAAAAATAAAATGTTGCTCCTTTCCATCCGAGCCCTGCGGTGCAGCCAAAAAGAATTGTACAGTCATAGTGTTAGGTATTGCCTTATCCAGGAGTAATTGTGTAACAGACAATGGGGTGCTTTTAACCTTTTCTCCTTATAAAAATTCAAAAACTAGAGTTAAAACAACATTTTGGTGGAGAAATTGTAATTCTTTTATTCACTGCCTAATAGTAAAAAATGTTATTTTTTTTAAAACCTGTAGTGACAATATGCTCAATGCACCCCCAGATGAATTCATTGAAGGGTACATTTTGCAAAACTTTCTGAATTTCCCATCAGCTATCTTTCTGTTCTTCAAGGCTTTGCTTCTCAAGAGGCACAATGTTTTTTGTTGCACAGGTCAAACCCTCCCACCCTAAGAGCCCACCTTGTCCACCTGCAAGCGCAATTATGAACCTTCTATACAGTCTCAAGATAGCTAAATTGCTGTACACACAGTTCCTTCTTTCTAACATCCATCGCACTTCATATACTTAGTGCTTTCGTCTGTGCACATTTCCCTCTCTTCATCTTGTATGGCCATTCTGAAAAATGCTGAGCAAGTGCGCATTATCAATTTTCTATTCACAGTAGTGCGCAACAGGGCCCCCATTTTCAGCAGGTGAATTCACATCTATTGATCACATTCTGTGAATATACCAAACATATCCTAGATAGGAAAAACCCTTTAAATGTGAAAAGTTTGACCCTCTTCTAAATCTCTCCTGCCCCTTTGACTTTGTTAACATCCAAGAAACCACATAAGTAGGTTGATTAGTTAAACACCCGGAATACAGATTTAAATGTGTCATTATTTGTGAATGAATCTGGTATGGTAAAGCTACTTTAATACTTTCAGACCTACCGTATATACTCGTGTATAAGCCGAGTTTTTCAGCCCAAAATTTGGGCTGAAAAGTCCCCCCCTCGGCTTATACACGGGTCTATACGGTAGACCCGTGTGGTGGGGGCTGTGTGGTGGGGGCTGTGGAGGCTGGAGGAGGCGGGGGGGGGGCTGCTGTATGAGCGGCCCCGTCACGTGGGGCCGCTCATTATATATGCACTGCTTCCCCCTGTCAATCAGCGCAGGGGGAAGCAGTGCATATGGCCCCCCCAAAAGCTGGCACTGTCCCCCCTTGTAAGGCCCCCCCCCCCGCTGCTTATACATTACCCTCCCGGTGTTCTGATCGGCGCCGCTCCTCGGTGCTGCGTCGCCGTCTTCATCCTCCCGTCCGCGCTCGCTGCATCCATCCGGGTTCTCCGGCGGTCGCAGCGATATGACGTCATCGCGCGACCGCCGGAGATCCTGGATGCAGCCAGCGCGGGAGGATGAAGACGGCGACGCAGCACCGAGGAGCGGCGCCGATCAGAACACCGGGATGGTAATGTATAAGTAGCGGGAGGGGGAGGCCTTACAAGGGGGGACAGTGCCAGCTTTTGGGGGCTGTTGGTACCCCCAGGGGGCTGCTGGGTACCCCCTGGGGGCTGCTGGGTACCCCCAGGGGGCTGTTGGTACCCCCTGGGGGCTGTTGGTACCCCCAGGGGGCTGCTGGGTACCCCCTGGGGGCTGTTGGTCCCCCCAGGGGGCTGTTGGTCCCCCCAGGGGGCTGTTGGTACCCCCAGGGGGCTGTTGGTACCCCCTGGGGGCTGTTGGTACCCCCAGGGGGCTGCTGGTACCCCCAGGTGGCTGCTGGGTACCCCCTGGGGGCTGTTGGTCCCCCCTGGGGGCTGTTGGTACCCCCAGGGGGCTGTTGGTACCCCCAGGGGGCTGCTGGGTACCCCCTGGGGGCTGTTGGTACCCCCTGGGGGCTGTTGGTCCCCCCTGGGGGCTGTTGGTACCCTCAGGGGGCTGCTGGTACCCCCAGGGGGCTGCTGGGTACCCCCTGGGGGCTGTTGGTCCCCCCTGGGGGCTGTTGGTCCCCCCCTGGGGGCTGTTGGTACCCCCAGGGGGCTGTTGGTACCCCCAGGGGGCTGTTGGTACCCCCAGGGGGCTGCTGGGTACCCCCTGGGGGCTGCTATATGTACCCCTGGGGGCCTGCTGTATACCACTGGGGCTGCTGTATACTACCACTGGGGCTGCTGGGGCTCCTGTATACTACCACTGGGGCTGCTGGGGCTCCTGTATACTACCACTGGGGCTGCTGTATACTACCACTGGGGCTGCTGGGGCTCCTGTATACTACCACTGGGGCTGCTGTATACTACCACTGGGGCTGCTGGGGCTCCTGTATACTACCACTGGGGCTGCTGGGGCTCCTGTATACTACCACTGGGGCTGCTGGGGCTCCTGTATACTACCACTGGGGCTGCTGGGGCTCCTGTATACTACCACTGGGGCTCCTGTATACTACCACTGGGGCTGCTGTATACTACCACTGGGGCTGCTGGGGCTCCTGTATACTACCACTGGGGCTGCTGGGGAATCTGTATACTACCACTGGGGCTGCTGGGGCTCCTGTATACTACCACTGGGGCTGCTGGGGAATCTGTATACTACCACTGGGGCTGCTGGGGAATCTGTATACTACCACTGGGGCTGCTGTATACTACCACTGGGGGGCCTGTATACCACACTGCTGGGGGCTGTATAACTGTGCTGGGGTCCACCCTCGGCTTATACACGAGTCAATAGGTTTTTCCAGATTTTTGGGGCAAAAGTAGGGGGGTCGGCTTATACACGGGTCGGCTTATACACGAGTATATACGGTATTTAATATTACAAATTATACTTTTATACGTCTCATTTTTCCAAATAAAGTACTTATCTCATCTACAACTGATGATAATTTATTTATGTTGAGGTGTACCACTCAATTAATTATTGCCTTCTCTTTCTCCGACTTCTCATCTAGTGGGGTTATGAATTCAGTGCCAAGTCACTAGCAGAGAAGCATTTCCAGCAGCTCTGTACAACACGTCCCATGATTCTTTGTCTTTATTTTCACGTTAATAATTCAACGACAATGTGCAGTTTGTTCAGAACATTGGGATATATATCATTTCGCTTCACTTGTTCAGACGTGGTGAGCAGATAGCATCAGAGAAGAAAGCACAGTCAAGTGCTTCTGGGTAATGTGCCATACATACAGACATGATTAATTGTATTTATATTTACAGATTTCCAGTCCACAATCCATATATCACTATTTGGAACACATCGAATGTGCAAAAGGGATTTATATTCATTAGATGACTTGAAGGGGAGAGCAAAATCTATTCTGGTTAAACCAGGCAGACATGCTAGTCTGCAGGACTCTTGTGTCTGGACGAGGATGCTTGTTAATTAGATAAATCAGTCATTTCCCCCTGTCCCTAAACACATTTTATCTTATTATCTTCATCAGTATTTGGCTTATTTCATACGTCTTCAAAAAGCAACAACCAGGCTATGTTAAAGCTTTATCTTCATTACAATCCACCCAAATATCAACTACAGTAGTATCATCTAGTCAATATGGAAATAATAGATGTTACTACAGGCAAATAAATACATATGCATAATGCCATGTGTGCAGACATTTAAGCTGTACAGGGGCCCCATAAGGGATGGGGTCCCAGTCACACTGCATTTAACTCGATAAGGTGGCTGCTGTGTTTATCCCATATTAGATTCTTCTTCTGCAACTCAAGACATTGATCGAGGGGGCCATCCTGGCATCTCTTGGTGCTCATCTGATGCGGTTCAATCAAATTTTTTTATTATTTCTACTAGGTATATTTGTAGTATATTAATGTTTGATATTTTGCATGTGTCTAATTTTATGCGTATATGCACATAGCGCCTTACAGGGAGATAAAGCCTAGACACAAATCTATGAAGTATAAGACCTGTGGCTGCAATTAGTATTGTAGTGTTTGCAGTTTAAGCAGTAAGTATATAGTGGAGCTTTCTGTACTTACTGATCAGCTGTATGTTGGTGCTAAGCTAATATTGAGTATTTCGTTTCTTAGGTTTTAAATGCAGAAATCCACAGTGAATGCCTGGAAGATTAATCTATGATTACTGAAGTGACTCACCGTTGCCGGGTTCTCAGGTCTCAGGCGATGCTTCACTTGTCACGGTTCCGCGCCTGAGGCTGTGGGGCCCGGTGGTCAAATGGAAGGGATAAGGGATTCGGATAAAGTCTTGATTGTCTCGTGACGCCACCTGTGGGAGTCCGGCGATTGCACCGGCGCTGCTTAGGCCTCCAGGGGATGTGCGGCAGCTAGATGGAATGCTCCCCACAGGATGAGCAGTAATCCCTGGGGCCAGGAGCTGCACTCGATGGAATACGGCAGCTCGGCTAGTTTGATGAAGGCAAGGGTTAATAACAGTTCTGGAAAGAATGCACTGACACGGTGTTCCTCTCTAACGGGTCTTTACTGAAGTGATACACGGTACACGGTAACACAGTTCTTTAGGTAACAGACCGGGTGGTCCCAGTAGTGAATAGTCTCTATCCAGAGCTCCACAGTGTTCCTTCTTTTACTATTTGTCCTATTCTTGTTGCCGTCGCTGCCTTGTTGTACCAGGTAGGATATAGGGGCTTCTTTAGTGGATTTTCCTGTTCCAGGTTATTCAACCGGCTACAAAGGGTCCTAAACTCCCGGGGTGGGTACCCCCTGGTAAGGCTGTGGAAATCGAGGCTGTAGTGAGGCGCTCCTATAAAGCTACTCCGTCACTCCGGTTTTGCAGGACAGCGGTAGACGACTGACTGCCTCGGAACCGGTGTCCGGTAGGACTGGGCATGGGCGTCTTTGACCCCATTGCTTTTGCTGTTTGCTCGCTTTCTTGTCTGGGTCACCGCTTGATGGTGCCCTTCCTGCTAGGTTGCCTTTCAAGGGATGCACGGCACTGTGCAGACTCCTGCTCCTTTTCCTCCTTCTTCCTGAACATGACTCCCTCTTCTCCCTCTAACTTCCCCCACACTACAGCTTACACTTCTCCCACCAGGACCTGATTGGTCCTCTACCTCTGAGTGGTGCATGTGGTACATGGAGCTCTGGATTTAACCATTTCATCATTGAGACGGAAGATATTACATCTTCAGTCAGGGATGCAATACCTTCCTGTGACGCACTCGTTGCGGGGCGCCACAGAAGCTTAATTATGCAGCGCCGCCAATATTGTAGACTGACAAATGTTATTAATTTAAGGTGTTTCATATTTGTATTAAGACACATCTTAATATCAAGTCTTAAAGTCCCAATTATATGAAATCAAGTCTTAAAATGATAAATATGTACGATAGGAGCACTTTAAAGAATTGGGATATTTTGTCAGATGTTTTTCTTAGTGATGTCCTCCACCGCACCCTCCTCCCTCCCTAATCTCTTGTAACCCACTCCATGCACATGAATTAAAAGAAGTGTACCTTCAAGAACGAACAGGGTGAGTGCCGTCTTTTTCTTTCTCTATGCATGAAATAATTGTCTACATGGTTATGACTTATGCAACAGCCTAGAGCAAAGGCTGGTTGAAGCTAAATAGACGCCACTAGTGCACAGGATCCTAATACACATTTTTCTTAGTGATGGTCGAGTGTGCAAGGCACTGCTCAATACTCGATCGAGTATCAAAAGCTCAAGTCACTGCCCCACATGTTTTGTGGCTGTTTTTCCGCCACAACACATGGAGGATTGCCAACCAATCACAGTAATGCCATAGCCATGATTGCTACTTACATTACTGTGATTGACCGGCCGCATTGCATCATTAGGGCTTACATGAGACCCAGGGGCGCAATGCTGGGCACATTGCAGTTCTGGGAACATTAATGTAGGAGTGGTGGCTTAGATTAGAGCAGGTATATAAGCATTGTTTTACATTTGCACCCTTTAGTGCATTTCATATGGCACTAAAGGGTGTTTTAGCCATGTTGGCTACAGGTATTAACGTGATTGGATAACTACATCACATCAGGTTCTTCTATGAGACCCAAGGGTGCGATGCTTGGCACAATGCAGTTCAGGAAACGTTGATGTAGATGCTTAGATTAGAGCAGTCATATAGGCAGGGTTTAATAGTTGCACTCTTTAGTGCATTTCTTGTGGCACTAAAGGATGATTTAGCCTGCTTTATAATAATTAATAAATACATATTTAATAAAAATGGAATAGATTACCCCTTATTTTTCATCACCAGCGAAGGTACAGCAAACAGCTACAGGCTGCAGCTGGTTATCAAAATATTATTTACTCATAAATAAATAAATACTTGTAAAAAATGATGTGGGTTCCCCCCCTACAAGGTTAAGAAGACAGCTGCTAGTAATATCAGGCTTGGAAGGCCCATGGTTGTTTTGCCCTTCCCAGATTAAATATAAAATCCTATAGCCACCCCAGAATTGGCGCATCCATTAGTTGCACCAGCTCTTTCTGATTGCTTTTGTGCAATCGCAATCAGGATAATAAATACTTTTTGCAGTTGATTTCAGCTGTGAATTGTCAGCTGGCATTAAAGGGAACCCACCACCCTAAATGACCCCCCCCGGACTGTTAATATGTGTCCCTACACCCAGCACACACATTTGGGGCAATCGTTTTTGCTAAAAAAACTGTTTAGTAGAAGCTAAGATATAGCAATATACACTTTAATAAATTCTGACGACTGGGTGTTACCTAGCTTGTCCTCCTGCAGTGTTCATGTGCCTGTAGCGACCGGTGGCAAGGCCGGGGTGTGTGTGTATGATCTTTCTCAACAGAATCCCCATACTCAGGTTTAACCGGTAATAACGTTTCTTTACTGTCAAACATGTTTATATCACAGTCAACCGAACTATATGCGCACTTGTATATATTAGAGTCTCTGGATCTTCACTTCTTCCGGGTACGCAGCAAGAAGAAGACAAAGAGAAAAAAACACAACAATGAAGGTATCTTTCCCTAACTTTCCCTAAAATCACGTACCAGTCTATCACAGAAGATGTCGCTCCCACGTCGCAGGCCTGGGGATCTTATGATGACGGGTCCCGATGCAGCGCTGAAGGGGGGAAACTCCTCAGTCTTCTTCTTTGGTCTCCTTCCGCAGGTAATGGAATCTTTCTTTGTTAGTCTCTCCCAGTCTCAGGGCACACCGAGCAGCAGAAGGGGGCCCACAGCAGCACAGAAGTCTCTCTCAGTCTCGGGGGCACCCCGAGCAGCAGGAGGGAGATCACAGCAGTACAAATGGCTCCCATATGTCGGTCACGGCCCCTGCACATGCACTCCGGGTGCTCGGCGGGCAAGGTTTTGCAGAGCGGCCAGAGTCACAGCACCAAAGTCCAGTGGCCCAGGATCAGTCACGGGGGCTTCTGCGGGGTGATTTTTCCGGCAAGGTGTAGCAAAGTAGTCCACTTTTTAACAGACATCCATACGCAGGTCTTCCCTGCTCAGCTCTGGATCTGCACTGACTTCCTGCTGCTCTCTCTTCCTGAGTAAACACATTTGCTGAAAAGGGAATTTCCCACTTCCCTGCGTTTGTTTCAGCACTTGTCCACAAGGGGCAGTAGCGGACTGTGCACAGTTCATTTCCATATCCATTTCTATGATACAATCTGAATTGCTCACCTCACTACATGCCTGTCAGCCTCCTCTTCCCCCCTCCCTTCAGTAAAGCCCTGCCCTTTCAGCCTCTCAGGTTTCAGCCTTTCAACTGATCCTAAACCCACAAACTGACCCCCCCGTATCTTTAGACCTGCCCCTGCACCCCCTCTTACCATTTCTAGCCATCCCTTTTGCAGAAAAAAATCGCTTTTGTAAAGTAAGAGAAAAGGTTATTACGCTTAATTAACCCTTCATATGCTGCCCCATATGGTCACCATGTATCTAGGGAGGGTGGGCACTCCCTGGAGACATGGTTCCCACATCTATTATTAACATTAACCCTTTGTTCATCCCTGCTGGTATTGTACATGTTCTCTGAACTGGCTGCTTGTTGGACAGCCCACTCAATTAACAGCTAACTCCCACTCCAAATTAGATGGCCTGATGGAATCCCCTGCTGGCTGCATTTGGGGTAGATGCCCTATTTTCTCTCCCTAAATATTGGTATCTATTAACCTCTTCACCACCCTCAGCCTAATATTACCTTCATGACCAGGTCAGTTTTCTCAATTCTGACCAGATTTACTTTATGATGTAATAACTCGGAATCACTTCAATGAATCCCGATCATTCTAGATTGTTTTCTTTTCATGGAATATTGAACTTTATGTTAGTGGTAAATTTAGGATATATTTTATGTTTATTTGTGAAAATATTGGAAATTTAGCACTTCTCTCCCAGCCATTTAAGTGCTGAGACTGCCATTGATCGCAGCATTTAAGGGGTTTAACTGCTAGGAGTGGTGCTGGCAATGCTCTTGGCAGTGAGTGCCAGTCTCAGTGGAGACATCAGCTTGAGATCTGGTGAAGATCATGTGGGCACAGTGGCTGTGTCTGCAAAATTGGCAGGATGTACCTATACATCCTAGTGTCAGGATTCTGGCTTTTCCAGGTTAACTTCTGAGTATCCTCGTCCTTATCCAAGATGGCATTTGCTACCTCATCCTGTCTATGTGTTCCTGATTTCCTGCCTATTTAAGCTCCAGTCCGTCTTCTAGCCTTTTCTTGAGTATTTTACGTGAATCTCTGGCTTTTCACAGCATCTTCAGACTTGTGCTCCATCTCTAGCCAATCTGGGTCATCTCTCCCAACCCTCTCTGCAGCATATTGCTCAACTGATCTTCACCTGCACCCATTTTTGCCTGCCAGCATCAAGCTGCTCTGTCAAGGGATTGTTTCTGCGATGGTTACTGACAGCCTGCTCCGCAAGCTCTTCTGTGGATTTTCTGTTTAGTTTGTTTATTTGCAGTTGCAGTGCTCTTGATTGTCGGGACTTTGCACTTAGCTGCTCTGCACTGTATTTAGTTCAGGACTGTTTACTCAGATACTATTCTGCTATGGCTTTCCTGTGTATGAACTATTATTTGAAGGACTTTATGAACTTTGCCCCACAAATATTTGCCCTTCTCCTTGTTTGCTGAACCAACACCTTTGAACTTGTTATTGCATGTGTGTTAATACAGACTTTAATCTTATTTACTTTGTCTCAGTTGTATTTTACCCTATGCTATCAGGAACCTGAAAGTATCCTTACAGTTGTGTGACACCTATGTTGGGAGCTCCTTCCTATCAAGATATATAGGTATATCCAAGGTCGTGAGGGGTAACTTTAGCTTCATAATAAGTATGTTTTCAAAAAATTGGAAAATTGTTGCAGAAAATTAATAATAAGACATTAATGCCTGTGGTGTAAGTTTTTTTTTATATTTCATGAAGTGAAAATATTGTTTTCAATATCTGGCCATACAGTTTCCATTCTCAAATACATGCTTGAAAAATTTGTGATAGCCGTGGGTAACAACCAACAGGAACACTTAGTTACGTTGAGACTACCCAATATATCTAAAGCTGCATTTCACAACTAGAGATGAGCCACCACCCTCGTGTTTGTGTTCGATTCGATTCGTGGAAATCGGCGAGGTGTTCAACGAATGTTCGTCAAATGTTCGTCGAAACCATCGAACACCTCGGAACACTAAATAAACAGCTATGTGGGGCTGTTTCACTTCCGCAATGTATATAGATACATTGCGGAAGTGAAATTAAGTAAAATAAAGTGTTAAAAATAAAACAAAATGTATCCTCACCTGTCCAGAGGTCCACCGATGGCTCCGGCAAGGTCCTCTTGCTGATAGGACCTGTGGTGACATCAGAAAACTGGTTATCGCGGGAACTCCGGTCATGTGACCGGTTTTGTGACGTCACCACAGGTCCTATCAGCAAGAGGACCTTGCTGGAAAGGTTAAAATAGCCATTTTTTTATGTTTTGAACACTTTCTTTTGGTGACGTCAGAAGACGTGGGAACTCCGGTCATGTGACCGGTTTTGTGACTGGTTTTCTGACATCACCACAGGTCCTATCAGCAATAGCACCTTGCCTGAGCCATCGGTGGACCCGCCGAACAGGTGAGCATAGATTTTTTTTTAACACTTTATTTTACTTAATAGCTGTTTACTTTGGCTGAAAATGCGGCAGATGCGGTTTTCTGACCGCATCTGCCACATTTTCGAACCAAAATCGAACAGCTTCTAGAACTGCCGAATTTGAACCAAATTGTCCGAATTCGGCGAATGTCTCGAACACAGCCAAAAAACAATTCGGATTTGAGATTGGCAAACAATTCGAGTCGAACACCGCTATCTCTATTTACAATTCAGTGCAAGCACCATATCTTCGATTCTAGCACACTTTCCTAAATATAGACATTCTGTTTCACAGTTCCGATATAAAATCATACAACAAATCCTGTTTCCAAGATGTTGTTGAGACTGGATTAAATTTTTTTAAAATATGCAAAGCATTCTGTATCTATACTCTCCAAACACTGAAACCTTTAGGCATCATTGAAATATTTCAAATAAGAGTATGTAATTTACCAGTAAAATTACTAATGAGATCACAAACGTTATCATGGAGTAGATTGAAAGAGCACTGACCTGTAGTAGCTGCTGGTGTCTTTTCCTTTGTCCGGATGATGGTGGTTGGAATCCGGTGCTCAGCTTATAGATATAAGCATGTGGATTGAGGTAACAGATGAAAGCGGCACTCGTGGATCTTTTTGTTCCATATGCTGTTTATTGATCCAGTTTAGGATACATCCATCGGGGAGGGTGTGCAGGGAGGGAGTGTGCAAGCAACGGTGACCGTTTCGAGGATGAATCATCCTCGAAACGGTCACCGTTGCTTGCACACTCCCTCCCTGCACACCCTCCCCGATGGATGTATCACAAACGGTTATGTTTACCTAATTTCTATGATTGTTATCTTTACTTATTATTTATTATTCATATATTTTTATTATGCTGCTATCCTTTATATTCTTTAGTCTTTTACTTTCTCCAGGTGTCATACTTCTATTCCTACATATGCATAAACTCTCAATAAGCATACAATTAGTCAAACATTTCTTTCTCTACCTATAATTATTTCAGTTATATTCAGCTTTTTTCAGCACAGCTTTACTATCATTGTAGTCATGTAGCCCTATGCTGCTTCTCTCTCTTGGCCATACTTGGCTTTTTCCGACAAGATGCTGCACAACCGCCACTACCATCACCATTTGACTTATCTGCATTTCCTTAAATAGTGCACCTCCTGGTCCTGGAAGCACCAGTTAGCATGACTATGTTCTGGCAAAGACACCATATTATTATTATTATTATTATTATTATTATTATTATTTATGTAGCACCAGAATCACTGTCCAGATTGAGGAAAAGCACTCTGACTACAACAGTCCAATCACAGAAGCTCTCAAACAGTGTTAGCTTCTTTGATTGGCTGTTTGTCTGACAGTGCAGTGAATACGTAATTAGCCTAATAGGCGGCCCCTGAAATAGCAGTGGGAGAAAAGGTGAACTCAATCTAGCTATTTATCCTATCTATCCTGTCTATTGTATTCTATCTCTCTATTCTGTCAACTCTTTTCTCACTTTATACAGCCTGAGAAATGCCGTATTAAAATCACATTACACACGATAAGACACTGACAGCACTCGGGTGAAATGTTGGACACTCGCATAACAGTTGGATGCAAAACAGAGCAAAACTCGGATGACACTTGTCCGACTCCCAGACAGTTTTTTCACTCGGATGTGTGTCCATACCCTTATATGGTTTTATGTTGTATAGAAACATCTTTGATTAAGGGCCACGTTACACACACAGATATATGTGCAGATATTGTTTGCAGATCTCTGGTTGCAGTGAAATCATGGACACATTGTTCCATTTTGTGGCTGTGTACAAATGTAACAATGTGTCCATGATTTCACTGCAACCAGAGATCTGCGAACAATATCTGCACAGATATCTGTGTGTGTGACGTGGCCCTAAGTTATAATGTAAATGTCATATGACAGAATTTTTTCTCGTCCTGTTTTTCTGTTATTTCTGGTTAATACTTATTAATTTTGTACTCTTTTATTTAGATCTAGACTTACCTTGAAAAAGTATTTACTAGCCGAAACATCAGTTGTCATTTAATGCACATGGGCCACTTGAGCAAGATTTTAGGATTCATTTTATGCTTCATTATTAAAAGACACTGAAATATGAAGATACCATGAAAACATCATTTAGTCACTTTTATTTGCAGATATTTACTGTATTTCCAGCTCAGTTTATAAACCAGAAGTTTCCAGCAGAGGTGATAAAAAACAAAAAGGTGTTTTTGCAAACATCACCTCCAGATATATACTGTACTATAAACATATAGTTAACCTGGTCTTGTCTTCTCAGGCATGTTTGTTTTAATGTTCATCTAACAGAAAAAAGAGACGCTTTTACAAAGGGATATATAATCCTCAGACTATCTGAATGTTCTCTTTCGTGGCCAGAAAGACTAAATCTGTCTTGCCTTTGAAATCACTTCTGGTTGCTATTCTCTTATGACATGAAAATCTTACATTACTTCTGCTGCTGAGTAAGCAGTAAAATGTTATGCATCATTTCAACACAATCTTCTAGAGAAAATTATCCCAAAATTCAGGATTTTGTATTTCATTTTTCTTTCCTTACTATAACATTACTTACTGGTTTTTTTCTTTTACAAAATTTCAATACATTCATCTGTAGGCACAAGTCTGAGAATGTTCTAGTAAAATGAATGCCGTAAAACAAGGCAAAATATTACTTCGGGTTGATCGTCTTGGGTTGATACAAATCAATCCTGGTATAAAACTGTCATCGGGTGGTAAAGGGAGTCAGGTAGTAGGATAGTAAAGTTGGACAAAAGGCAAATAGGGTTACTAGTCTGACCGTTAGATTGGGGTTCCCTGGCTCTCTCTGTTCCCAAAATTACCTCTGAAATTGATGATATCTGGGCCGCCACCCTTGCTCTTCGCTCCTGATCAGCCCTAAGCTAAGTCCTCCTCACCTTCACTCCCGGACCGAGATGCACAGCAACTCCACAAAAATAACTGAAACTCCAGGCAAGAACAGCAGGAAGGCACTACGCTCTTATAGCAAACGGTGTTTTCAGAGACAAAACTCTATCAGCAACACCTTGGGAAAAGAAGTGGAACTATTTAAAGGCTGATAACTGAAAGTAAATAACTGTAATCTGACACCCCCCCTCATTTGCAGAGCTAGCCAGACATAGACAGCAACACTACAGCATCTTCTGACATTAATCTTGAATGTGCCAAAGGAAACATATCAAGATGTTGGGAAGGAAAGGTGTATAACAGTCCGTGCTGCCAAGTCCACTTACTCCAAAGAACACACAGTTTTCCTTTATTTTCTCCGACGCGTTTCGGTGCCCTCCTGGCACCTTCCTCAGGGAAGGAAACATACTCCCATTTAATTACAGCAGAGCATTTCACATGGACTGCAGAGCAGTCAACACATGCCAAAAATGCTTTGAACAGTCACTTTGAACAGAGATGAATAAACAATGCTGAGTTGCACAAACATTTTCAACTTTTGATGTTTTCACTCCAGTTTCAAGCAGAAAAATAAGCAGAGCTTGGGGAGCAGACTGGGCTGGATCGTGCTGAGTAATTCTATGCCCATTAGACTCATGGAAACTGGCTGTGCTTGCTTTACCGGAAATAGTGCTCCAGATTCCTGACTGGAATTATATTTTTGGCTAGGCATATGCAGGCATATCCCATACAACAATAATCCACAAGCTCTAGCATGTCCTTTTCATGTTACCACTGCCAACAAAGCGACTTTAGTTTTGTTTGCAGTGAACTGATAGTAGGGGTCACTTGAGTTCAAACACATGAACTCACATGAACTTTCCCACGGCGGTTACTAGCCAGAACTGACAGCGGCGCTCACTTTACAAATAATAAACTCTACACTACACAACTCTACACTAGGGTGAACTCTGATGACACTGAAGTATAGGTCACATATATCAGCTGTAAAATAAGCTGTTCACGGCTGGTAACCGACCGTGGCAAAGTTCATCTGAGTTCATGTGTTTGAACTCGGGTGACCCATATTGTCAGTTCACTTCGGACAAAGCCAAAGTCATTTTGTCATCGGTGGTCATGTGGAATGGATGTGGTGGAGCCTGTGGATTATTTTTGCATTGGTTTATGAGGGGGTAATAAAGATGGCAAACAGGGCAGGCTTCTGTGTTATTTCAAATAAAAGATTTTTCAATCTGTGTATTTTTTTCTTGTTTAATTTGAGATTCATAGTGACTATGTCTAACAGTGACATGACACTATGAATCTCAGGCTTGGTGCCAGCTGACAATCCAAACTGGCACCAACTCTTTACTATCAAGTAAGCCACCCCACCAGGGCTGCTGGAAGAGTGGGTAAAGCACCTGGAAATCATGTCATTTTTAGGGGAAAACAGCGGGTTGCTATACTTTAGCATGGGGGGAACTCTAAACAATGGACCTTCATGCTGTGGAGAATACCAGTCCTCGGCTGCCTAGTTTTACCATGGCAGGCAGTCTAAAATAGGGCGAAGCCCCCGACTTATTTTTTTTTTTTTAAACATTTGGAAAAAATAAATATACATATAAATTAAAAAAAAAAGGGGGGCACCCCTGGAATTTTGATTGCCAGACAAAATAAGACAAGGCAGATGAGGGTTGCAGCCCTTATTTGCATGCTTTAGCTGTGCTGGCTACAAAACGTGCCACAAAGCCCCACGCAACAAATAAATAACAGTTCAATCAGCTTTAGTATCATCACTAATATCCACTGCAATTAGTGAAATTAGTGGGGTTTATATGGTTCATGTGTTCGCTGACATCACTTCCTGTGAGTTAGTATGCTAATTAGCCCCCAAGTAAGTAACAAATACGAATCGTCGATCACTGTGGTATATGCTGTGAATTATGAGCTAAATGAGTGTCTATGGGAGAAATCCACAGTAAAATCTGCAGCAAGAATTGAACCTGCTGCAGATTTTACCGTAATCAAATACGCTGCACATCCACTGCGGAAAAATACATACCATGCACACAGGACATCACAAATCACAAAAACTTGGCTGGGATAAGACTATGGCAATGTTCACACTCCTCCGCTGTAAGTATTTAGCGGGTCTCCGCTAAATACTTAGTTTTTTTCCGAGAAGCGGAGGTGTGTGTGTGCCGCCGCTTTCTGTGGACGCAGCCCATGGTTACCCGATGTGTATCGTGGTAACCATTTCACACAGCAGACTGCCTAGTGTAAGCTTAAGCCGAGTGGACAGGGAAACACTACTAGCAGCGTTTCCCTGTCTGCTCTGGGAAAGCGGACACTAGGCAGCCTGCTGTGTGAAATGGTTACCATGATACACATTGGGTAACCATGGGCTGTGTCCGCAGAAAGCGGTGGCACACACACCTCCACTTCTCGGAAAAAACCTAAGTATAGTATTTAGCGGAGACCCGCTAAATACTTACAGCGGAGGTGTGTGAACATGAAACAGATCCACACTAAATGCGCACCAAATATGTGACGCAATATGCATTATGCGAACTGACTCTAAAGAGGAACATATCTGGCTGCAGTTGTACATTCAGGCTCAAATTCATGCTGCCCGTGGTTAATGGAGGCAGGACTGAGATGAGTCGATATTTTAATGTAATTGTTCTATATATAAACATGTACTTTCACTCTTTGAATAATGAGTCTTTCACCCACATTTATTTCTGTCCACATTGCAATATGTAAAAATGTCTCCATTGAAGAAAATTCAAAGCAGAACATTTTGAGTTTTCTATAAGATGGTTTCCAGTTCACTAAGTCATACAAGCCTAAAGCTATATTTTAATACAATAAAATATTTCAATTTGAAGTAGAATAAAACGATTTATATTACAAAGTCTGAAAACACTTTCTAGGCAGAAATTTTAATACGTATTCACTTACTGAGCGAGAACTCCCAGAAGTTCTTTATAAAGTCCCTTCAGCATGTTTAAAAGTGTAGAAAAAAATCTAAATACCTTATTTGCCAGTTACTGTATATGTGTTTGAAGAGAGAAGGCTTTTATGAAAAGAACATGTGTGTCAAACTAGGTTTTGAAGGAAAGATTTACTACCCCCTAAGGCTGCCTTCACAAACGCAGCCAATCGCTTGCACACATGCGTTCCTATGTTTAACATGGGAACGCATGTGCCTGCGTATGGCTGCGTTTGGCCGCATTTGCGACCGCACTCCAAACGCAGCATGCAGCATTTTTTTGTGCGATCGCGGGTGCTTGTTTTATCCGCAAGCGCCCGTAAGCGCACAAAAAATGCAT
>JARQOC010000003.1:692547890-692583314 GCA_033576535.1 Allobates femoralis | reverse complement strand
AAGTAGTCCACTTTCAACAGACATCCATACGCAGGTCTTCCCTGCTCAGCTCTGGATCTGCACTGACTTCCTGCTGCTCTCTCTTCCTGAGTAAACACATTTGCTGAAAAGGGAATTTCCCACTTCCCTGCGTTTGTTTCAGCACTTGTCCACAAGGGGCAGTAGCGGACTGTGCACAGTTCATTTCCATATCCATTTCTATGATACAATCTGAATTGCTCACCTCACTACATGCCTGTCAGCCTCCTCTTCCCCCCTCCCTTCAGTAAAGCCCTGCCCTTTCAGCCTCTCAGGTTTCAGCCTTTCAACTGATCCTAAACCCACAAACTGACCCCCCCCGTATCTTTAGACCTGCCCCTGCACCCCCTCTTACCATTTCTAGCCATCCCTTTTGCAGAAAAAAATCGCTTTTGTAAAGTAAGAGAAAAGGTTATTACGCTTAATTAACCCTTCATATGCTGCCCCATATGGTCACCATGTATCTAGGGAGGGTGGGCACTCCCTGGAGACATGGTTCCCACATCTATTATTAACATTAACCCTTTGTTCATCCCTGCTGGTATTGTACATGTTCTCTGAACTGGCTGCTTGTTGGACAGCCCACTCAATTAACAGCTAACTCCCACTCCAAATTAGATGGCCTGATGGAATCCCCTGCTGGCTGCATTTGGGGTAGATGCCCTATTTTCTCTCCCTAAATATTGGTATCTATTAACCTCTTCACCACCCTCAGCCTAATATTACCTTCATGACCAGGTCAGTTTTCTCAATTCTGACCAGATTTACTTTATGATGTAATAACTCGGAATCACTTCAATGAATCCCGATCATTCTAGATTGTTTTCTTTTCATGGAATATTGAACTTTATGTTAGTGGTAAATTTAGGATATATTTTATGTTTATTTGTGAAAATATTGGAAATTTAGCACTTCTCTCCCAGCCATTTAAGTGCTGAGACTGCCATTGATCGCAGCATTTAAGGGTTTAACTGCTAGGAGTGGTGCTGGCAATGCTCTTGGCAGTGAGTGCCAGTCTCAGTGGAGACATCAGCTTGAGATCTGGTGAAGATCATGTGGGCACAGTGGCTGTGTCTGCAAAATTGGCAGGATGTACCTATACATCCTAGTGTCAGGATTCTGGCTTTTCCAGGTTAACTTCTGAGTATCCTCGTCCTTATCCAAGATGGCATTTGCTACCTCATCCTGTCTATGTGTTCCTGATTTCCTGCCTATTTAAGCTCCAGTCCGTCTTCTAGCCTTTCTTGAGTATTTTACGTGAATCTCTGGCTTTTCACAGCATCTTCAGACTTGTGCTCCATCTCTAGCCAATCTGGGTCATCTCTCCCCACCCTCTCTGCAGCATATTGCTCAACTGATCTTCACCTGCACCCAGTTTGCCTGCCAGCATCAAGCTGCTCTGTCAAGGGATTGTTTCTGCGATGGTTACTGACAGCCTGCTCCGCAAGCTCTTCTGTGGATTTTCTGTTTAGTTTGTTTATTTGCAGTTGCAGTGCTCTTGATTGTCGGGACTTTGCACTTAGCTGCTCTGCACTGTATTTAGTTCAGGACTGTTTACTCAGATACTATTCTGCTATGGCTTTCCTGTGTATGAACTATTATTTGAAGGACTTTATGAACTTTGCCCCACAAATATTTGCCCTTCTCCTTGTTTGCTGAACCAACACCTTTGAACTTGTTATTGCATGTGTGTTAATACAGACTTTAATCTTATTTACTTGTCTCAGTTGTATTTTACCCTATGCTATCAGGAACCTGAAAGTATCCTTACAGTTGTGTGACACCTATGTTGGGAGCTCCTTCCTATCAAGATATATAGGTATATCCAAGGTCGTGAGGGGTAACTTTAGCTTCATATATAAGTATGTTTTCAAAAATTGGAAAATTGTTGCAGAAAATTAATAATAAGACATTAATGCCTGTGGTGTAAGTTTTTTTTTATATTTCATGAAGTGAAAATATTGTTTTCAATATCTGGCCATACAGTTTCCATTCTCAAATACATGCTTGAAAAATTTGTGATAGCCGTGGGTAACAACCAACAGGAACACTTAGTTACGTTGAGACTACCCAATATATCTAAAGCTGCATTTCACAACTAGAGATGAGCCACCACCCTCGTGTTTGTGTTCGATTCGATTCGTGGAATCGGCGAGGTGTTCAACGAATGTTCGTCAAATGTTCGTCGAACACCATCGAAACACCTCGGAACACTAAATAAACAGCTATGTGGGGCTGTTTCACTTCCGCAATGTATATAGATACATTGCGGAAGTGAAATTAAGTAAAATAAAGTGTTAAAAAATAAAACAAAATGTATCCTCACCTGTCCAGAGGTCCACCGATGGCTCCGGCAAGGTCCTCTTGCTGATAGGACCTGTGGTGACATCAGAAAACTGGTTATCGCGGGAACTCCGGTCATGTGACCGGTTTTGTGACGTCACCACAGGTCCTATCAGCAAGAGGACCTTGCTGGAAAGGTTAAAATAGCCATTTTTATGTTTTGAACACTTTCTTTTGGTGACGTCAGAAGACGTGTGAACTCCGGTCATGTGACCGGTTTGTGACTGTTTTCTGACATCACACGGTCCTATCACATGCACCTGCCTGAGCATCGTGGACCGCCGAACAGGTGAGCATAGATTTTTTTTAAAACACTTTATTTTACTTAATAGCTGTTTACTTTGGCTGAAAATGCGGCAGATGCGGTTTTCTGACCGCATCTGCCACATTTTCGAACCAAAATCGAACAGCTTCTAGAACTGCCGAATTTGAACCAAATTGTCCGAATTCGGCGAATGTCTCGAACACAGCCAAAAACAATTCGGATTTGAGATTGGCAACAATTCGAGTCGAACACCGCTCATCTCTATTTACAATTCAGTGCAAGCACCATATCTTCGATTCTAGCACACTTTCCTAAATATAGACATTCTGTTTCACAGTTCCGATATAAAATCATACAACAAATCCTGTTTCCAAGATGTTGTTGAGACTGGATTAAATTTTTTATAAATATGCAAAGCATTCTGTATCTATACCTCCAAACACTGAAACCTTTAGGCATCATTGAAATATTTCAAATAGAGAGTATGTAATTTACCAGTAAAATTACTAATAGATCACAACGGTTATCATGGAGTAGATGAAGAGCACTGACCGTAGTAGCTGCTGTGTCTTTTCCTTTGTCCCGGATGATGTGTTGGAATCCGTGCTCAGCTTATAGATATAAGCATGGGGATTGAGGTAACAGATGAAAGCGCACTCGTGGATCTTTTGTTCCATATGCTGTTTATGATCAGTTTAGGATACATCCATCGGGGATGGTGTGCAGGGAGGGATGTGCAAGCACGGTGACCGTTTCGAGGATGAATCATCTCGAAACGGTCACGTTGCTTGCACACTCCCTCCCTGCACACCTCCCGATGGATGTATCACAACGTTATGTTTACCTAATTTCTATGATTGTTTCTTTACTATTATTTATTATTCATATATTTTTATATGCGCTATCCTTATATTCTTTAGTCTTTTACTTCTCCAGTGTCATACTTCTATTCCTACATATGCATAAACTCTCAATAAGCATACAATTAGTCAAACATTTCTTTCTCTACCTATAATTATTTTCAGTTATATTCAGCTTTTTTCAGCACAGCTTTACTATCATTGTAGTCATGTAGCCCTATGCTGCTTCTCTCTCTTGGCCATACTTGGCTTTTTCCGACAAGATGCTGCACAACCGCACTACCATCACCATTTGACTTATCTGCATTTCCTTAAATAGTGCACCTCCTGGTCCTGGAAGCACCAGTTAGCATGACTAGTTCTGGCAAAGACACCATATTATTATTATTATTATTATATTATTATTATTATTTATGTAGCACCAGAATCACTGTCCAGATTGAGGAAAAGCACTCTGACTACAACAGTCAATCACAGAAGCTCTCAAACAGTGTTAGCTTCTTTGATTGGCTGTTTGTCTGACAGTGCAGTGAATACGTAATTAGCCTAATAGGCGGCCCCTGAAATAGCAGTGGGAGAAAGGTGAACTCAATCTAGCTATTCTATCCTATCTATCCTGTCTATTGTATTCTATCTCTCTATTCTGTCAACTCTTTTCTCACTTTATACAGCCTGAGAAATGCCGTATTAAAATCACATTACACACGATAAGACACTGACAGCACTCGGTGAAATGTTGGACACTCGCATAACAGTTGGATGCAAAACAGAGCAAAACTCGGATGACACTTGTCCGACTCCCAGACAGTTTTTTCACTCGGATGTGTGTCCATACCCTTATATGGTTTTATGTTGTATAGAAACATCTTTGATTAAGGGCCACGTTACACACACAGATATATGTGCAGATATTGTTTGCAGATCTCTGGTTGCAGTGAAATCATGGACACATTGTTCCATTTTGTGGCTGTGTACAAATGTAACAATGTGTCCATGATTTCACTGCAACCAGAGATCTGCGAACAATATCTGCACAGATATCTGTGTGTGTGACGTGGCCCTAAGTTATAATGTAAATGTCATATGACAGAATTTTTTCTCGTCCTGTTTTTCTGTTATTTCTGGTTAATACTTATAATTTTGTACTCTTTATTTAGATCTAGACTTACCTTGAAAAAGTATTTACTAGCCGAAACATCAGTTGTCATTTAATGCACATGGGCCACTTGAGCAAGATTTTAGGATTCATTTTATGCTTCATTATTAAAAGACACTGAAATATGAAGATACCATGAAAACATCATTTAGTCACTTTTATTTGCAGATATTTACTGTATTTCCAGCTCAGTTTATAAACCAGAAGTTTCCAGCAGAGGTGATAAAAACAAAAAGGTGTTTTTGCAAACATCACCTCCAGATATATACTGTACTATAACATATAGTTAACCTGGTCTTGTCTTCTCAGGCATGTTTGTTTTAATGTTCATCTAACAGAAAAAAGAGACGCTTTTACAAAGGGATATATAATCCTCAGACTATCTGAATGTTCTCTTTCGTGGCCAGAAAGACTAAATCTGTCTTGCCTTTGAAATCACTTCTGGTTGCTATTCTCTTATGACATGAAAATCTTACATTACTTCTGCTGCTGAGTAAGCAGTAAAATGTTATGCATCATTTCAACACAATCTTCTAGAGAAAATTATCCCAAAATTCAGGATTTTGTATTTCATTTTTCTTTCCTTACTATAACATTACTTACTGGTTTTTTTCTTTTACAAAATTTCAATACATTCATCTGTAGGCACAAGTCTGAGAATGTTCTAGTAAAATGAATGCCGTAAAACAAGGCAAAATATTACTTCGGGTTGATCGTCTTGGGTTGATACAAATCAATCCTGGTATAAAACTGTCATCGGGTGGTAAAGGGAGTCAGGTAGTAGGATAGTAAAGTTGGACAAAAGGCAAATAGGGTTACTAGTCTGACCGTTAGATTGGGGTTCCCTGGCTCTCTCTGTTCCCAAAATTACCTCTGAAATTGATGATATCTGGGCCGCCACCCTTGCTCTTCGCTCCTGATCAGCCCTAAGCTAAGTCCTCCTCACCTTCACTCCCGGACCGAGATGCACAGCAACTCCCACAAAATAACTGAAACTCCAGGCAAGAACAGCAGGAAGGCACTACGCTCTTATAGCAAACGGTGTTTTCAGAGACAAAACTCTATCAGCAACACCTTGGGAAAAGAAGTGGAACTATTTAAAGGCTGATAACTGAAAGTAAATAACTGTAATCTGACACCCCCCTCATTTGCAGAGCTAGCCAGACATAGACAGCAACACTACAGCATCTTCTGACATTAATCTTGAATGTGCCAAAGGAAACATATCAAGATGTTGGGAAGGAAAGGTGTATAACAGTCCGTGCTGCCAAGTCCACTTACTCCAAAGAACACACAGTTTTCCTTTATTTTCTCCGACGCGTTTCGGTGCCCTCCTGGCACCTTCCTCAGGGAAGGAAACATACTCCCATTTAATTACAGCAGAGCATTCACATGGACTGCAGAGCAGTCAACACATGCCAAAATGCTTTGAACAGTCACTTTGAACAGAGATGAATAAACAATGCTGAGTTGCACAAACATTTTCAACTTTTGATGTTTTCACTCCAGTTTCAAGCAGAAAAATAAGCAGAGCTTGGGGAGCAGACTGGGCTGGATCGTGCTGAGTAATTCTATGCCCATTAGACTCATGGAAACTGGCTGTGCTTGCTTTACCGGAAATAGTGCTCCAGATTCCTGACTGGAATTATATTTTTGGCTAGGCATATGCAGGCATATCCCATACAACAATAATCCACAAGCTCTAGCATGTCCTTTTCATGTTACCACTGCCAACAAAGCGACTTTAGTTTTGTTTGCAGTGAACTGATAGTAGGGGGTCACTTGAGTTCAAACACATGAACTCACATGAACTTTCCCACGGCCGGTTACTAGCCAGAACTGACAGCGGCGCTCACTTTACAAATAATAAACTCTACACTACACAACTCTACACTAGGGTGAACTCTGATGACACTGAAGTATAGGTCACATATATCAGCTGTAAAATAAGCTGTTCACGGCTGGTAACCGACCGTGGCAAAGTTCATCTGAGTTCATGTGTTTGAACTCGGGTGACCCATATTGTCAGTTCACTTCGGACAAAGCCAAAGTCATTTTGTCATCGGTGGTCATGTGGAATGGATGTGGTGGAGCCTGTGGATTATTGTTGCATTGGTTTATGAGGGGGTAATAAAGATGGCAAACAGGGCAGGCTTCTGTGTTATTTCAAATAAAAGATTTTTCAATCTGTGTATTTTTTTCTTGTTTAATTTGAGATTCATAGTGACTATGTCTAACAGTGACATGACACTATGAATCTCAGGCTTGGTGCCAGCTGACAATCCAAACTGGCACCAACTCTTTACTATCAAGTAAGCCAACCCCACCAGGGCTGCTGGAAGAGCTGGGTAAAGCACCTGGAAATCATGTCATTTTTAGGGGAAACAGCGGGTTGCTATACTTTAGCATGGGGGGAACTCTAAAACAATGGACCTTCATGCTGTGGAGAATACCAGTCCTCGGCTGCCTAGTTTTACCATGGCAGGCAGTCTAAAATAGGGCGAAGCCCACGACTTATTTTTTTTTTTTTTAAACATTTGGATAAATAAATATACATATAAATTAAAAAAAAAAGGGGGCACCCCTGGAATTTTGATTGCCAGACAAAATAAGACAAGGCAGATGAGGGTTGCAGCCCTTATTTGCATGCTTTAGCTGTGCTGGCTACAAAACGTGCCACAAAGCCCCACGCAACAAATAAATAACAGTTCAATCAGCTTTTAGTATCATCACTAATATCCACTGCAATTAGTGAAATTAGTGGGGTTTATATGGTTCATGTGTTCGCTGACATCACTTCCTGTGAGTTAGTATGCTAATTAGCCCCCAAGTAAGTAACAAATACGAATCGTGCGATCACTGCTGGTATATGCTGTGAATTATGAGCTAAATGAGTGTCTATGGGAGAAATCCACAGTAAAATCTGCAGCAAGAATTGACCTGCTGCAGATTTTACCGTAATCAAATACGCTGCACATCCACTGCGGAAAAATACATACCATGCACACAGGACATCACAAATCACAAAAACTTGGCTGGGATAAGACTATGGCAATGTTCACACTCCTCCGCTGTAAGTATTTAGCGGGTCTCCGCTAAATACTTAGTTTTTTTCCGAGAAGCGGAGGTGTGTGTGTGCCGCCGCTTTCTGTGGACGCAGCCCATGGTTACCCGATGTGTATCGTGGTAACCATTTCACACAGCAGACTGCCTAGTGTAAGCTTAAGCCGAGTGGACAGGGAAACACTACTAGCAGCGTTTCCCTGTCTGCTCTGGGAAAGCGGACACTAGGCAGCCTGCTGTGTGAAATGGTTACCATGATACACATTGGGTAACCATGGGCTGTGTCCGCAGAAAGCGGTGGCACACACACCTCCACTTCTCGGAAAAAACCTAAGTACAGTATTTAGCGGAGACCCGCTAAATACTTACAGCGGAGGTGTGTGAACATGCAACAAATCCACACTAAATGCGCACCAAATATGTGACGCAATATGCATTATGCGAACTGACTCTAAAGAGGAACATATCTGGCTACAGTTGTACATTCAGGCTCAAATTCATGCTGCCCGTGGTTAATGGAGGCAGGACTGAGATGAGACGATATCTTTAATCTAATTGTTCTATATATAAACATGTACTTTCACTCTCTGAATAATGAGTCTTTCACCCACATTTATTTCTGTCCACATTGCAATATGTAAAAATGTCTCCATTGAAAGAAATTCAAAGCAGAACATTTTGAGTTTTCTATAAGATGGTTTCCAGTTCACTAAGTCATACAAGCCTAAAGCTATATTTTAATACAATAAAATATTTCAATTTGAAGTAGAATAAAACGATTTATATTACAAAGTCTGAAAACACTTTCTAGGCAGAAATTTTAATACGTATTCACTCACTGAGCGAGAACTCCCAGAAGTTCTTTATAAAGTCCTTCAGCATGTTTAAAAGTGTAGAAAAAATTCTAAATACCTTATTTGCCAAGTTACTGTATATGTGTTTGAAGAGAGAAGGCTTTTATGAAAAGAACATGTGTGTCAAACTAGGTTTTGAAGGAAAGATTTAGTACCCCCTAAGGCTGCCTTCACAAACGCAGCCAAACGCTTGCACATATGCGCTCCTATGTTTAACATGGGAACGCATGTGCCTGCGTATGGCTGCGTTTGGCCACATGTGCGACAGCACTCCAAACGCAGCATGCAGCATTTTTTTGTGCGATCGCGGGTGCTTGTTTTATCCGCAAGCGCCCGTAAGCGCACAAAAAATGCATGGATCTCAATGGATCCGCAGTGTCCTCCACATGACAGCGCAGGAAAACGCTGCAGATCCCATTGAAATCTCTCCCAGTGGCCGCCGGTGATCAGGGGCGGCCACCGAGAGATCATGCAAAGCCACAGCTGATCTCCCGCCGGTGCCAGCGGGGAGAAACAGCTGATCTGACAGCTGTTTAAATCTCACGCGCTGACACCGAATAGGTGAGGTCGGCGTGGGAGATTTGAAGCAGCGATCAGCTGTTTCTTATCTCGTGCACCGATATCACCCTATTCGGTGTCAGCGCTGGAGATTTAAACAGCTGTCAGATCAGCTGTTTCTCTGCCGCTGATCTCCTCATCCTAGCCGCCTCCAGAGACAGCTCATTGGCTGCCCGGGCACCATACTAATGTGAACTCTTGCGGAGATTCTCCGCTGTGTTCACATTAGTATGGGCTGCGTTTGCCTGCGTTTGCGTCTGCATGCCCTGCGCATGCAGACACAAACGCAAGTGTGAAGGCAGCCTAAGGGAACTATAAGTCAGTTTAAAAGATAAGGGCTGCTAAAGGAGCCCCATTTTACTCTTCCAAAGTAGAGATAGGTTCTCTCTCTTTCTGCAAACAGTGGCTTTTCTGTATTGCATTTAGCAGCAAATTTAATTAACATAAAACAAATTCTTAGGAAAAAGTTTGCCCAGTGAATTTGAATTTCAAAAGATCCAATTATCTATAACCCTGGTGTATATATATTAACACATTTTGCTTTGTGTCTATAGATGGGCAAACCTGCAGATGTTTAGGTTCACTGGATCCAGCAAGACTTAAAAAGAAGGCTGGTTTGGGACTGTACTGAACTCCAATATGAGCTTGACCCTGAACTCCATATAAGTCTATGGGGACCGGTACTTCTGTGCTGTAAAATAGGGTTAGTAAGGCTTAGGGGCTGCAAAAGGAAGCAAATTATGATTCAAGCAAATAAATCATACATACAGGTTTTCTGTGCCACTGTCAAACTGCTTCCAGGTCCATTCGTTATACCTTATGAATATTCTCATCGTTCCCCGCAGTGGTGTGCTTTAATTTGGCTGGGAATCCAAAATCCGATAAACTCCACACCATTTTTTCTATTACCGTGTTTTTCGCTTTATAAGACGCACTGGATTATAAGACACACCCAGATTTTAGAGGTGGAAAATAGGGAAAAAAATATTTGTAGCAAAAAAATGACTTTGATATGACACTCAGGCCCTGCGACCAGTCAGTGTTGGCGTCTGTTTCCTTTGGATGCAGGTGCAGCATGTGAGCAACACCAATGACTTCTGCTTCAGTGTCTGTTGGCGGGGAGACAGACGCCAGCACTGACTGGTCAGAGGGCTGAGTCTCATATCAATATCACATGGGACATGACTATGCAACTTCTGATAACGTTGGAACTGCTGCAGAATCAGGGGTATGGGTGCGTGCACACGATGAGTATAACGCAGCCTTTTTGGACGCAGCGTCTTGCTGCTGTGTCCAAAATGCTGCGTAGTACAGTACAAGCATAGTGGATGGGATTTGTAGAAATCCCATACTCACTATGCTTCATCCGACCGCAGCATTCTGACAGCTGCGGTGCGGGTTGCACCATTCCGCTCCTTCTCCGCATGTTCATTTCATGCTGTGGAGTTGGAAGCGGCTCCATCAGGGGATGCAGGGAGTAGCCGCCCTGCACCCGCCGCACATGGTGAGTACAGGGCAGCTGGGGTCTCCCTGAGTCCACATGTGGCTTCACTTATGTCCGGAGGAGCCGCGTCCAACATGCAGCTACTTCCCGACTGTGAGCGCACACCCTTAGTATGGTCTTTATTACTTTTACAAGGGCCAACAAGATGAATGAGATGTGATTTGTTCATGTAGTAACAATCCCTTTAAGAACTATCACTCCCAGCATGTACTGTAGATCCTAAGCATGCTTGGAGTTCTAGTTAAGCACAGTATTGGTAGTGTTAACTTTACTTTATTAGTGGTTATGTTACATATACATGTGGACTCACTTTAATGTGTCCTGCTTTGCCATCACCCTGCTGAAATGAAGGAAGTGGCCATAGTCTGCAGATAACTTCTGATGTGATGTACTGTAAGAGGGAGGGCCAGGGAGGGGGGCTGTACACTGTGCTGAAATATGATGCTCTAGCCTCTGTCTCCTAATTACAAGTCACCACAGAGCTTGACCTGTATGCAGGGCCAGGGGAGCTGTACACTGCCGTTATATGCCGGCTCCAGCCCTGCTCTCCATACACTGAAGCTCCTGAACTGCAGACCGAGCTTCCTGCATTTCTGCTTGGTGTCAGGGCTCAGCAGGACACATTACACTGAGCAGAGGGAGTGAGGCAGGACACTGACAAACAAGGTACCTGCTGTGATAAAGTGCCGATCTGCCCTGCTCTGCCCCTGTCTTCATGACAGTGAATCAGCACAGAGCTCAGTGCTCATTCACTTGCTGCAGCTGCACCCAGCTCCTCCGTTCTCACTATCTGCAGCACACAATGTCCCCAGCAGCTGCAGGAGCGACCATGTGTGCCGGCTAAGCAGCTTCTCCTGCTCCCCCTGCTCTCACCTCTCCGCGCTGTCTTCAGTGCAGAGAGGTGGGTGGGGACTGGCAGCAAGTGAAGTGAATATCTAAGTAGATAATGAGCCGGGGACACGTGGTGTTCCTGCCGCCTGGATTCTTCAGCAGGGACCATTCCCTGTCACTTCTGTCCCCAATTCACTGCTGTCTCCCCCTCCCAAGCAACTGAGGATGCTAGAATGTTATATTCCTTTTATAAGACGCACCCCCACTTTCCTCCAAAACTTGGAGGAAAAAAAGTGCGTCTTATAAAAGGAAAAATACGGTATTTAAATAAATAATTTAAAAACACAATGTGAGGTCCCACGAATTTTGATACCCAGCCAAGATTAAGCACACAGCTAGAAGCTGGTGTTCTCATCCTGGGCAGACCCAGAAGCAGTTTCAAATTAACATATCCGTTAGATGTCTCAAATCCTGGAACTTTATCAGTCTCATCCCAATTGCCCTGATGTGGTGGGGGCAGTAGCCTATGGGATCCCCCATTACTAACATGTACATCAAACAAAATAAATACAAACATCAAAAAATTATTTATTTGAGAAAAAAAAAAACACACTCCCTTTTTCACCCCATTTATTATTCCAAGAAACACACCCTACAGGTCCTGAGGAATTCCCCATATGATATCTCGTAATAATGTCAGATCTGATAAATTCAGAGGCTGCAGTGATCAAAATGTGATAACACACTGCAGCTTCTGAGACGCACTGAAATCTGCAGGGAAGCCCACGGCTATGAGAAGTATCAAGGGTTGTAGATGGTGCTGGGCTATGTGCTGGTTAAAGCATGTAGTAGGCAAATGGTTGTTTTTGTTTTTTACACCTACTGAAATTTGTTTTTATTCTACAAATTTTACAAATAACATGAGTTGGATCATCCTTTGCGGTGTCAAAAAAAGGTCCAGGCTCAGCATTGCTGGCTGCCCCTGACAAGTGCAAATGAGCCACGACCACTGCTGTCCAAAGCAAAAGTTGTGGTTGAGGATGCAGTGCCCCACTCCTCACCCTAAGAGTTACCCTCCTCCTGTTCCTGTCTTGAATGCACAATTTATTGTGAGTGTTCCTTGGGTATCTGATTCTCAACATCATAATCACCTCCACCCCTGGGGGTTAGTGTCTGGTGATGAGGGTCTGGATTCTGCTGGGTGTCATGCATGGAGTGGATGAGAGGAATGGAGCAGGAAGGGACAACGGCAATTGGGAGGCTAGTCTGGCCCTAGACTTGGGTTCCCTGACTAGCCCCGTTCTTGAAGGTACCTCTGAAGGTGAGGATATTTTGGCAACCAGCCCCTAACCTCCACTACACAAACCAGGAAAAGGACACCTCTCCAAGTGAAGAGGAAAGCAGTTGCTCAATCTGCGACATCTGATGGTGGGAAACAGAACTACTTAAGGCTGGGGCGATGAAGTGTGAAAAGTTTAGACACACCCTTCCACCTCCACTTGAGGTATGACTTACTCCTCACCTGCAGAGCCGCCCACCATACATTTAGCAACTGCAGCTTCAATATCAACCCTGACTGAACCAAAGGAAAAAAACTTTTGTTTAAACACACAGAACTCTAGTACTATAAAGGCAGTCAATATGTGACACCGAGACTCTACTTCGCTTGTCCCCGGATCCAAGTCCAAAAGATTTTGGTCATCGGTGCAGATACCTTTTCTCCTCTGGAGTATGTAAATCTGGAGAAGACCTCTCATGCCCATGAAATATAATGTGTGAACATCACACATACGCCCTGGCGATCTATCACCCAGGGTAGTTTTGCATACATCCGGTGATCCACTCGTACAGCGTACTTTTGCATACACCCGTTGAAACCCTCACACTTCAATGGGTCCTCAGTGTGACCCAATGGCTATGCCTGCCTGGCACACATACATGTAAACACATCACTTTTCCCTCCCATAGGCTATACACATAAACACATATGCCTCCCGTAGGGCTATACACACATCATCACATCATGGCGGCTATGCCTGCCTGGCACACGTATACGTAGCACAGTTAATCCACATAACATCCATGGACTGCTACCTTATCGGGCACCAAACTGGGTTTGGCAACTTGAGCTAACCGTGTACACCAGGAGTCCCCCAAGGTCTCCTCCAGCACATGTTTTGCCCCATGCCTGAACAAGCTCCCTCCAGGGTCAGCTGCGGTTCCCAAACTCCAGGAGTCATCACAACCCGTTCCTGGCCACCGGCCCACACTCAAGCAACAGAGGGCTAGGAGCCTCCTGCATGGAAAAGGGCCGGCTCCCCTCACGTCCCTCTGACACGTCCTCACATCTCAGTTGTCTGGACTACACTGAGTTCCCATCTTTCTCACTCTCACACAGACACCTGGCAGGTTAAGTCCTGTTCACCACACCCACTTGACACACCAACACCTGGGGCTGTTAGCAATCAGCACACATTGCTCTCTCGGCCGCTCATTAGTGTCATTAACATCCTAGATTTTCAACCCACTGTGCATTGGTCAGGTTTAACACATGCATTCACACCCAGTGAAACAGACACCTGTGCTACAATCCCATGTGATGCATGCCATGGGACCAAGTCAGGCGTGCCTCACACAGGGTAGATACCAGAATGTATGGACTGGTTTCAGGTTATGCTAGCAGCCAATCAATGACACCCATTCTCTATGACAGCATCTGTGATTGGTTGTTGGGCCTCTCAGCAATTCAGTAACATCATTGTACTGTAAAAATAAAAAGATAATTTAAAAAATTTGCATAGCATTCAGCAGTACACTGTGTGCAGAATTATTAGGCAAGTTGTATTGTGAGGATTATTTTTTTTTATTGATCAACAACTATGTTCTCAATCAACCCAAAAGACTCAAAAATATCAAAGCTTAATCTTTTTGGAAGTTGGAGTGTGTTTTTTTTATAGATTTGGCTATCTTAGGAGGATATCTGTTTGTGCAGGTAACTATTGCTGTGCAGAATTATTAGGCAACTTAATAAAAACCAAATATATTCCCATCTCACTTGTTTAGTTTTCACCAGGTAAACTAATATAACTGCACAAAATTTAGAAATAAACATTTCTGACATGCAAAAACAAAACCCAAACAAATTAGTGACCAATATAGCCACCTTTCTTTATGATGAAACTCAGCAGCCTTGATCCATAGATTCTGTCAGTTGTTTGATCTGTTTACGATCAACATTGCGTACAGCAGCCACCACAGCCTCCAGGACACTGTTCCGAGAGGTATTTTCCCTCCCTGTAGATCTCACATTTTAGGAGGGACCACAGGTTCTCTATGGGGTTCAGATCAGGTGAACAAGGGGGCCATGTCATTATTTTTTCTTCTTTTAGATCTTTAATGGCCAGCCACGCTGTGGAGTAGTTGGATGCATGTGATGGAGCATTTTCCTTCATGAAAATCATGTTTTTCTTGAACGATATCGACTTCTTCCTGTACCATTGCTTGAAGAAGTTGTCTTCCAGAAACTGGCAGTAGGTCCAGGAGTTGAGCTTCACGCCATCCTCAACCCGAAAAGGTCCCACAAGTTCATCTTTAATGATACCAGCCCATACCAGTACCCCACCTTCACCTTTTGGCGTCTGAGTCGGAGTGGAGCTCTCTGCTCTTTACTGATCCAGCCTCTGGCCCATCTATCTAGCCCATCAAGAGTCACTCTCATTTCATCAGTCCATAAAACCTTTGAAAAATCAGTCTTAAGATATTTTTGGCCCAGTCTTGACGTTTTATCTTATGTTTCTTGTTCAAAGGTGGTCGTTTTCAGCCTTTCTTACCTTGGTCATGTCCCTGAGTATGGCACACCTTGTGCTTTTTGATACTCCAGTAACGTTGCAGCTCTGAAATATTGCAAAACTGTAATGGATGCCCCCACACCTTTCGGGTGAGGCTGTCGTCTTTATTGTCTGCCGCCAAATTGGATGCTTTGTCTATAGGTGCAGAAAGAAATCATGCTGACACGTTGTCAATGTAGAGCTTAATGACAAAGACCTTTTATTAAAGGAGGGGTTAGCCATTTTATACTCATCATTAAAGGGGCATTTCTTAAGGGTGGTTCCAGGTAATTGTATCATTTTATGCTGAATATACATTTTATTCTGTGTGTTAGTTAGCTTACACTAGCCTTGAAGTCGTACAAGACGTTCAGAACAATCTGATAAGACTTCTATATGGCTACCTCTAAATCAAAACATTTATACAGAATCTGAGACAAGAAAATTCTAGAGGAAAGTGAAAGGATCACATAACCATGTTTTTGGAAGGGTTCTGAAATGGCTTCAATTATTCCAATAAAATTATTAACTATTTATTGCCATAACAGTTGGCATAATCGGCATCGTTGGCAAGGCTTCACCTTGATATTTCCGTAATACTCATAACGTGTCTGGTTTTTTGTTTATCATCTTTTTCAGCCTCAACAACTACTTCTTGCTAACCCTGTTAGCTAATTATGCAATGAACACAGCTTCTTTCCGTGGTATGGAGTTTCCAAAAGTGCTGCAAAGACCTATTCACACATTTGTTGGACTTTTCAAGCCCCGATCAAATCTCTCCTTGACCCATGTTGCCAAAATGGAAAGGAATGATTGCCTAATAATTATCACCAACGTAGCTTATAATTAAGTGTTCATGTCAATTCAGACACATGGCCCTACCAGTCATGTACTCAGTATGCAACATACCTGATTTAAATAATTGGCAGTTTGGGATGTTAACATCTATAGCCAGTTTGAGTAAGGACAACATGTATAAAATTAGTTCATTGATCAAAATCTAGTTTTGCCTACTAAATTCGGCACACAGTGCTGCATTTTAGGATCTAAAGCTCAAATAAATGTTGAAAGCTTATAAGGTCATGCCTACCCGAAGTGCCGACCATTTTCAGCTAATCCTTGCTTTCATCCTAGCTGCTAATCTCAAAAAAAACAGAATCCAATTTTTACTTATAATTTAAACCTAAAATATAGGTCCTTTGCCCCATTATTTTGATGTATCCACCAAGAGGTAAAACACAAAATCTTAAAAACTAAAAAATCTTGAGAATGGGAAGGTTCTTATATTAATTAATGAAACATACAATTTCTCATACACAGTCATTAAATAACTTCATGGCTAAAAACACATTTCTATTGTCATTAGCCCACAACCAGCTTTTGATATCCCCTCAAAACCCAGCAGCTTAAGCTGGAACCATTCCACAGGGGAGTGGGCGTTGAAACCCCTGTGGCCCGGACCAAGATG
Organism: Allobates femoralis; assembly: GCA_033576535.1. Classification (NCBI taxonomy): domain Eukaryota; kingdom Metazoa; phylum Chordata; class Amphibia; order Anura; family Aromobatidae; genus Allobates; species Allobates femoralis. The sequence goes on along the minus strand of JARQOC010000003.1, from coordinate 692,566,567 downwards.
TTCTTCCCTAATCTATCCTGATCTTATATACCTTTTTCAGTTTGTTTGTAAAGTGTTGTTTAGTCCATTACCCTCCATAAACATATACCGCAATTGCTAAGTCAACATATATATATGAGGGTCACTTCCTCTAAGTGAGGAAACCCCCTCAGCTGTTTCTGAACACTGAAGAGAATAGAGCAGAGAACAAGACACAGATTCGCTTGATCTGGCAGCGCGGACTGTGTAACACCTTTTTTCCATCAACTTCTTAATTATTTATTATACAACTACCATATTCTTATTTACATGTATATTTACTCATTTACCTACTCACTCTGCTTCAGAACATTTTAACCAATATATTAAACATCTTATGAGGAGAGAGATCCACACCTACTAGGACATGTTTATAACTTTTCTCTCCTTGTACGCACCCTATTTGCAATTCCTTAAAGCTTGTGGAGCGGCTACTGCTTCAAACTCTTACCTTTCTGAGTTGTGTTGTGTGTAGGAATAATGCAGGATTGTACACAAGGCCTTACCTGTAACCAGAGCGAACCAGGCAGTATTCATCTGACTACACTCGTGACCGGTCGAGGTGTATGTGGGGCCAAGCAAAGGCTATTCTAACTTTTGTTGAAGAGAGACGTCATCATGGACTGTCCTTTTTCCCATCCTTCAGCACAACTCCCTTTTTTCTTTTAGTATTTATTTAGTTCTGTCCGGGCAGTCCGATACGAAGGGGTGCTTAGGCAGCCAGACGTAACAAGGCTGGGAAGGATAACCTCCCGCCATTTACCTAGACTAACTTTATTTTAACTTCAAATTGTACCTTGCCCTCTACCTCTAGGGGTCATCTGTAGTGACTGTCAGCATGATTATACCATCCTAGACTGGCAACATGGTGTCTACCTCACCGTGATTTACCAATTCTGCATTTTGTATGCTTACCGATTTTGTAAGAATTGTACTTAGAAGAAGCTCCACCTGATCATGAAAAAAGTGCAAAAACTCAGAATCAATTGCTTTGATTACCTCATGCGAGGATCCTACCAATGTCCAGCGTAAGATCATCTCTCCTATACGTACATCTGAAATAAAACACTCAAGAATTGTATTAGCTTCAATAATCAGAAAAACTTATTCAACAAAATTCTTATTACAATTCTCTACTAATTATATTGATACTATAAACTATGACTGTTTTATGCTTAACCAAAAACCCATTTAAATTCTGTTATAAATATCTCCATTGGCACTATATTTATAAACTATAACTGTATGATGCTTAACAAACCAAATATAATGTTCATCCATATATAATTGATCTCCATTTCCTATATGTCTCCATCCCCCCTCCGCATGAGGGATTCAGAAGATATCAGAGTAAAGAGTACAGAATACATATACATTATTCTTGTATAATCATAACTGGATATATAAACTGGTAGTGGAACTAACTGTGATGTAGTCTCATTGTTAACAGGACTTTTGGGTGGTGCAATATGGCTGCCACAGGAAGTTCTGATGGGAAAAACTTCCTCTGAGTCTTATATTCCTAAGATGGGGGGAACACTCTGAGCTGAGGTTTTCTATCTGAATCTGAAAACAAGTCCATCCCCCACCCGGAGCCAGCGCCATAACAATAAAAAAACTATTTTAGAAAACAATGGGATTAGAATCTGAAGATTTAACACACATATACTAAGTATTATCATCTGTCCTCTATGCCTCTTCTAAAAACTATTGTCTTCTCCGTAAAATGTAGACAGAAACATACAAAAATTGTCCCGAATAATTATCATAGTGTCTAAAAAAATATTAACACAACACAAACAAGAAGACAGGGTGTCAGTATAACTCAATAAAATAGAATAATCCCTGTATGAAAATCAAAAACTGTTTAAAATAACTATTATTGCGTCCAATAATAGGCAATATTACTAGCTTCCAACTAAATACACAGTAAACAATTATGATTCTTGATGTTCACAGCCAAAAATGAAAAGAAATTCCAAAAATTCCTGCCTACTCATGCAGAACGTTAAAGAGATGATTCTTCATTACTGCATGTAAAAATGAAACACACAAAACACAGACTTCGCAGCTTCCCCCCTCCCCTATAGTAACTGATGGGAGGTACAATTCTAACCTTCTAACGGGGGAAACATACACACATTATAAGATAGCGTTCTCTCTCTAGGGAATTGTTTGGCAACATGTATAACTACACACCTGCTTCACATCACGCGTGATACACAACGTCAAAACATACAGTCAACCCTGACATTACATCTCACATCTCAGCATACATACAGTATACACAGGGGCCCCGATTACAGCTTCATTCAACACTTGTGTGCACCACTCACAGCCTTCTACTTGTTTGTTTGCTTTGTTAACATACTTTCTCCCTTCTCTTTCACGGACCATATCAATGTGTTTTTCCTTGAAAAGACGCAACATCTTTAATCACTATATACCGGTGTCTCTATCCCAGCACGGTACACCAGTCTTCCCTCCTTCTTGGAGAGGACGCCTGTCCTTACCTATACTGACAGCCTGCATTCCCGTATTTAAAGCGAATGCGTCCTAACAAATAATCACAAAACCACAGTCTTGATCGAGTAGAGATGCAATAATCAAGTCACCTATAATAATAATAATCAAGTCAAACTGACTTCAGTCTGTGATTCCCAATCACAATGCAAACATTACAATTATCATTATATTCTTAAACTCCATCCTATTTCAGAAGTCTGACTCAATAACATAACAATCAGTAGCTGCCAGCTCAATCCTCCGTCTGCTCACCCCCCTTTTCCCTGCCGCAGTGATTAAAACATTTCACACAAACATTCCTGCATTCCATTGACTCCGCACTATTATAAACAATCTTTTCAAAGGAAAAGCAAAAGCAGTGATTCTAGCACAATGTAAATTAATATATTTTGTCTGTTCTCTATATACTCACATATATTCCAATTAGGAGTTCTGTTTGTAAACCTGTGGATCTGGACTTTGACTGATGAACACCCATATTATAGCTTAAACCCAAGTCTCTATGCTTCTATCTTGCCTATAACTGTCCACCCTCAAGACTACCACTGTCAGCAGGGTTGTATAAAGGGGAGTCAACTGGGATACCTTCAGTGAGCCGGGCATTAAAGTTTATTCTGAACACTCTTAATAACCAAAATTTTTCTACACAGGGGATAATAAAAACTCTAAAAGGTATATGTTGTGAAATGACTAAAGCTTACTTAGTATGCAGAATAACCATTGTATTTACCCTAAGGTGGCCCCTGGACACACCACATGTGGAACAGTTAAACCCAAGTCCGTACCACCGTATATTGATAAACTCCTTGTGAAAAAAAAAATATTCTGAATACAGACGTCCGTGGGCCCTCTTCTCTGCCCAATAGATATATGAATGTCCAACAATCCAGACATGCTTCCTAATGGCTCCTGTAGCCACCATATTACCTGTTATACAAGGACAAATTTTGGGGAGACACTAAGGGTGTCAATACCTTTTTGCTAGGGGTTTCCAAATTAGAAAATGGACCTGATAACTGTAAGCAAAAATACACCTCTACTCAGTATGTGTCCGTCGGTAGATATTTCTGTCTAGTAATGTCCCTTTTCTCCACTGAGTCTGCAGAAATAGCAAGCTTCTGGAATCAGTCAGTCAGAGTTAATCTGAGGGCTGGGACTGGAATGGTGGTCACCAAACAGATAAAACAAATAAACATCAAACTGTGTCGGCCCCCTCTACACCTCAGTGGGGCAACAACTGGGTCATATAACTTTCTTACATATACTTCTTGCAACAAGACTCCTTATATTACTATCGTTAACTGGACATGTATATTCTGTCTGAATACCTTGAGTACTGGAGAAGTGCCAGGGATTGCTATATAACCAGTTTCTTCCCGTGCATATGGCACGTCAGTAACACGATTTATTATCCAGCCAGCGGGCGTAATTGCTAGCTCTAAACCTGTTTACATAAGCGGCACGTCATCTGGAGAGAAAGGAACAAAACTCTTCACTACTAAAATCTACGAAAATTACGTACCCATCCACCACCGCAGCCAGGACTACACTCCATCCTTAGCTTACGCGCTCGGGTGGGAAAACCATCAGCCGTATCAGAGGCTGGAACACCAGTAGTGGAAGAACCCATAGGCCCCCCTTTCAGGGGCCGGAAACCATCAACCATATTAGGGGTCGAAAAGCATCAGCTCTATCCCCTGGGAATAGAGCCGGACAACCAGGGAAACAGAAATCTCCCCATTCAGCCCCGTCTCACCGTTCTCCGTGCTTTCTCTCTTTCTATGTTTTCTATTTACTGAAACTGTAGAAATGATAGCACTCACATAAACACAGACAAACTCAGGACCAGGTTGCAAGAACACAAATAAGGCAGACAATTAAGGAATTCTCAGGACCGGGTTGCAAGGGCTAGGACTTCTCAGATCCGGTAATCTATGTCCGAGTCTGACAGCCAGCTACCTTCATCATCCCGGCACGGAGTTACAGGAGGGTCTTAGGTAAGATAAATATTTTTCTTACCTCATTGTAGCCTGCAGGTCTACCCCTCGTGTCTGGTCCGTTCAGGGAATGAAGGTTCAGTTGTGGCTGTCGTCCCCTGGACGTCTTGTCCTACCACGTTGGGCGCCAGCTGTAATGGATGCCCCCACACCTTTCGGGTGAGGCTGTCGTCTTAATTGTCTGCCGCCAAATTGAATGCTTTGTCTATAGGTGCGTACACGTCACCGGAAAGAAACCACGCTGACACGTTGTCAATGTAGAGCTTAATGACAGAGACCTTTTATTAAAGGAGGGGTTAGCCATTTTATACTCATCATTAAAGGGGCATTTCTTAAGGGTGGTTCTAGGTAATTGCATCATTTTATGCTGAATATACATTTTATTCTGTGTGTTAGTTAGCTTACACTAGCCTTGAAGTCGTACAAGACGTTCAGAACAATCTGATAAGAGTTTCTATACGGCTACCTCTAAATCAAAACATTTATACAGAATCTGAGACACAGAAAATTCTAGAGGAAAGTGCAAGGATCACATAACCATGTTTTTGGAAGGGTTCTGAAATGGCTTCAATTATTCCAATAAAAGTATTAACTATTTATTGCCATAACAGTGGCAAATGGCATCTTGGCAGCTTCACGCTTGATTTTCCTAAATTCATGGGCGGTTATTTTGCTCCTTTTTTGCCCAACACGCTTCTTGCAACCGTTAGCTATTTGCCATGAAACGCTTGATTGTTCGGTGATCACGCTTCAAAAGTTTGGCAGTTTCAAAACTGCTGCAAGACATTTCACAATTTTGGACTTTTCAGAGCCCGTCAAATCTCTCTTCTGACCCATGTTGCCAAAAGAAAGGAAGTTGCCTAATAATTAAGCACACCTTATATAGGGTGTTGATGTCATTAGACCACACCCCTCCTCATTACAGAGATGCACATCACCTGATTTAATTAATTGGCAGTTGGGTCTCAAGCCTATACAGCTTGGAGTAGGACAACATGTATAAAAAGTATCATGTGATCAAAATACTAGTTTGCCTAATAATTCTGCACACAGTGTATTTTTGATTCTAAGCACAAATAAAGCGAATAGCTATCGGCTGCCATCCGAAGCTGCCACCTGCAGCTGCCTGGCTTTATCCTAGCTGGCAATCAAAATACAGGGAAGCCCATTTTTATCAAATTATTTAAATAAATATGGCCTTTGCCCCATTTTGATTGCCAGCCAAGGTAAAACCCAAAATCTAAAAAACTAAAAAACGAGAATGCGCATAGGGTCTTATCCTAATTAAGACATAAATCTCATACAGTCATTAGAACTGCTCACCTGGTTCGGTTGTGTAGCCCACAACCAGCTTGATCGCTCAAACACAGCAGCTGCAGCAGGGACCGCACTTCCACAGCGTGGGGGTGAAACTCTATCCGGGACCAAGTGTCTTACAGTCAGCGCCGCTGCTCCAATAAAGTATCAAAAACACCGGAATGTTTTGAACCAAGTAATCCTTTGCTTTATAAAGCAAAGGATTACTTGGTTAAAAACATTCCGGTGTTTTTGATACTTTATTGGAGCAGCGGCGCGGACTGTAAGACACTTGGTCCCGGATAAGGTAAAACCCAGCTATTTGGGGACTAAGATTTTCATTGTGGTAACACCCAAGCATTGTGGGCCCCCCATGCTGAAAATTGCAGCCCGCAGATGCCCCTGTAAATAGTGCATTTATAGAAACCACATTTTCAGGTGCTTTACCCGGCTCTTTCAGCAGCCCTGGTGGGGGTCGCAGGCTGGACAATAAGGGGTTAAAGCCCACTTGTATTTTCAGCTGGCAATAAGCCCAAAATTTATGGTGTCAGGCGAATATTAGACCTGGTCACCATGAATTTCTAGTAAACATAAACATAAAGAAAAACACCACAACAGAGCAAAAAAATATTTTATTAGAAATAAAACACAAGACAACCCTGTTTCCCATCTTTAATTAACAATAAAATAGCCTTCCTCTGACATAATCCACAGGTGAACATCTTCAGCTCAGCTTCATCTCTGTGAGCAGACACATGTCTGTTCACGGAGCCGAGCAGGCACAGACTGAACACCTGGCTATGTGAAAGCTTATATGAGTTCACACATGAGCCTTGTGAGGCATGAACTCATATGACCTCAGCATGATGACACATGGAGCCCAGCTGTAAGTGAGCAAGAGAAGCACTCACCTATGGCTGGGCTCCGGGTGCCATATGATACTGTTCATGGAATCATCAGAGTTCACCCTTGACTCAGCTCAGATGTGGATTATTTCTTTGTTGTGTTTATTTTAATGTTTACTAGAAATCCATGGTGGTCAGCTCGAATATTGGCCTGACAATCGATGACATCAGAGGCAGCTTTGACCCACGGTCCACATAGCTTATCCTCACAACTGCACTGCCTTCTCCTTTCAAAGGCTGGTTCTCCAGTTTGTCTGAATATCATCTCTCCTCCCTCCTAACAAAATCACACCTCATCACCAGTGCCTTTGACCTTCTCCCATCCCAGATCATTCTCAGCCTCACCACTGTCTTCATCCCAACCCTAACCCATGTTTTCAACTTTCACTTACTACTGGTGTCTTTCCCTCTTCCTTCAAACACTCTTTGATCACACCCATCCTCAAAAAGCCCTCCTTCGACCCATCATCTGTTTATAATTGTTGCCCAATCTCACTTCTCCCCTTGGCCTCTAAATTACTGGAACGCCACGTCCATCTTGAACTGTCCTCCCACCTCTCCTCCTCCTCCTTCCTTGACCACTTGCAATCTGGCTTCCAACCACATCACTCCACCGAAACTGCCTTAACCAAAGTTGTCAACGACCTATTAACCCCTTCAGGACCCAGCCTATTTTGACCGTAAAGACCTTGGCATTTTTTGTAATTCTGACCAGTGTCCCTTTATGAGGTTATAACTCTGAAATGCTTCAGCCGATCCTAGCGATTCTGAGATTGTTTTTTCGTGACATATTGGGCTTCATGCTATATTAAATTTAGGTCGATAATTTTTGCGTTTATTTGTGAAAAAATCAAAAATATGGCAAAAATTGTTAAAATTTAGCAATTTTCAAATTTTGAATTTTTTTTCTGCTAAACCAGAGAGTTATGTGACACAAAATAGTTATTACATAATATTTCCCACATGTCTACTGCACATCAGCACAATTTAGGAAAAAAAAAAATTTTTGTTAGGAAGTTATAAGAGTTCAAAGTTCATGAGCAATTTTTCATTTTTCAACCAAAATTTAGAAAACCAGTTTTTTTAGTGACCACATCACATTTGAAGTCCCTTTGAGGGGTGTACATGACAGAAAACACCCAAAAGTGACACCATTCCAAAAACTGCATCCCTCAAGCTACTCAAAACTACATTCAAGAAGATTATTAACCCTTCAGGTGCTTCACAGGGACTAAAGCAAAGTGGAAACAAAAAATGGATATTTTATTTTTTTTATCAAAAATATTCTATTAGCCTCAATTCTTTCATTTTCACATGGGCAACAGGATAAAATGGATCTTCAAATGTGTTGTGCAATTTCTCCCGAGTATATAGATACCTCATATGTGGTCATAAACCACTGTATGGGCGCACATGAGGTATTGATGTACTCAGGAGAAATTGCCCAACAAATTTTAGGATGAATTTTATCCTGTTGCCCATGTGAAAATGAAAAGATTTAGCCTAAAAGAACATTTTTGTGAAGAAAAAAGTACTTTTTCATTTTTACGGATGAATTTGTGAAGCACCTGGGGTTCAAAATGCTCACCACCCATCTAAATAAGTTCCTTGGGGGCTCTAGTTTCCAAAATGGGGTCACTTCTAGGGAAGCTCCAATGTTTAGGCACACAGGGGCTCTCCAAATGTGACATGGTGTCCGCTAACAATTTGAGCTGATTTCCATTCAAATTGTTAACGGACACCATGTCGCATTTGGAGAGCCCCTGTGTGCCTAGACATTGGAGCTCCCCCACAAGTGACCCCATTTTGGAAACTAGACCCCCCAGGGAACATATCTAGATGCATAGTGAGCACTTTGAACCCCCAGGTGCTTCACAAATTCCTCTGTAAAAATGAAAAAGTACTTTTTTTCCACAAAATATTTTTTTTCCCATTAATTTGTGAAGCACCTGGGGGTTCAATATGCTCACTACCCATCTAGATACGTTCCCTGGGGGGTCTAGTTTCCAAAATGGGGTCACTTGTAGGGGAGCTCCAATGTTTAGGCACACAGGGGCTCACCAAACGCGACATGGTGTCAGCTAACAATTTGAGCTGATTTTCCATTCAAATTGTTAGCGGACACCATGTCACGTTTGGAGAGCCCCTGTGTGCCTAAACATTGGAGCTCCCCCACAAGTGTCCACATTTTGGAAACTAGACCCCCCAAGGAACTTATTTAGATGCATATTGAGCACTTTGAACCCCAAGTGCTTCACAAATAGATCCGTAAAATGAAAAAGTACTTTGTTTCCGCAAAAAAATATTTTTCATTTTTACGGATCAATTTGTGAAGGACCTGGGGGTTCAAAGTGCTCACTATGCATCTAGAAACATTCCTTGGGGGGTCTAGTTTCCAAAATGGGATCATTTGTGGGGAAGCTCCAATGTTTAGGCACACAGGGGCTCTCCATACGCGACATGGTGTCCGCTAACAATTGGAATTATTAGCGGACTCCATGTTGCGTATGGAGAGCCGCTGTGTGACTAAACATTAGAGCTCCCCCACAAGTGACCCCATTTTGGAAACTAGACCCCCCCAAGGAACGTATCTAGATGCATAGTGAGCACTTTGAACCCCCAGGTGCTTCACAAATTGATCCGTAAAAATGAAAAAATAATTTTTGTGGGGAAAAAAAAAAGTACTTTTATTTTTATGGATCAATTTGTGAAGCACTTGGGGTTCAAAGTGCTCACTATGCATCTAGATACGTTCCTTGGGGGGTGTGTAGTTTCCAAAATGGGGTCACTTGTGAGGGAACTTCAAACTTTAGGCACACAGGGGCTTTACATACGCGACATAGTGTCCGCTAATAATTGGAGCTAATTCTCCATTCAACTTGTTAGCAGACACCATGTTGCGTATGGAGTGCTCCTGTGTGCCACCAGCACAAGGGCAACTGGAAGAGTTAGGGTACAGCACCAGAAAATGGCGCCTCTAATGTGCTTTTTTCTGGGGTGGCTGTGGGTTGCAATTTGCAGCATGGGGGGGCCACAACATTTGGGTCTCTCCACGATGAGGATTGCAGCCCCCCAACTGCCAAGTTGTACATGGCTGGCATCCAAAAATAAGGCAAAGCTCCTTGTCATTTTATTGGTAGAAGTGATAAAAAAAAAATGATGTGGGGCTTTTCCATATTTTTGGTCCAGCCAGGCTCAACTTGGCAACTACGGACTGCCAGCAACCCCCTACTGCCTCGTTGTACTTGGCTGGTAACCAAAAATACAGCGAAGCCCTTTTTTTCTTTTTTTCTAAGACTAATTCAAGAAAAAAAAATGGCGTGGGGCTCCGCCATATTTTTGGTCCATCCAGATACAACTTGGCAGCTACAGACTGCCAGCAACCCCCAGCTGCCTCGTTGTACCTGACTGGCAACCAAAAATACAGCAAAGCCCTTTTTTTTTTCAAGAACTAATTCTAGAAAAAAAATGATGTAGGGCTCCGCCATATTTTTGGTCCAGCCAGGTTGGGGGTTGGAATCCACAGCATGGAAAGGCCCAAGCGTTCTGGGCCCCCCATGCTGTGAATTGCAGCCCGCAGCCGCCGCAGAAAATGGCGCATTAATTGAAGTGCCATTTTCTGATGCTGTACCCAGACTCTTCCAGTTGCCCTGGTGCCGGTGGCAAACTGGGTAATAAAGGGGTTAATGACAGCTTTTTATTGGTAGCTGGCACTAAGCCCGAGATTCCTAATATAGGGCCAATGTTTGACCCGCCATTAGGAATCTCTGGTAAATAGTCAGAAAATACACACAGAGAAAAATCTTTTTATTTGAAAAAAAAACACAAACAAAATTCGGACTCCATCTTTATTATAAAGATCCGACGTAGTCCACAACGAAGGTCCCACGACGCTCGATCGCCTCCGACGTAGTCCACAACGAAGGTCCCACGACGCTCGATCGCCTCTGCTCAATCCAGAGACTGCAGCAAGGGATCAAGTGTCCTCTTCCTACAGCCTCTGGGGTCGGAGTTATGGTGCACTGTATGACAATGATCTGTCATACAGTGCACCATGACTATGATCCCAGAGACTACAACAAGAGGACACTTGATCCCTTGTTGCACCCATCCATCCACCTATGCACCCATCATCCATGCACGCACACATCCATGCACGCACGCTGACATCCACGCACACACGCTGACATCCACGCACGCTGACATCCACGCACGCTCATCTACATCCACGCACGAATCCACGCACGCTGACATCCATGCATGTTGACATCCACGCACAATGACATCCACATCCACGCATGCACATCTACATCCACGCACATCCACTTCCACGCACACACATCCACGCACAGTGACATCCACGCACGCACACATCCATGCACGCTGACATCCACGCACGCTCATCTACATCCACGCACGCACATCCACATCCATGCATGCACATCCACGCACGTACACATCCATGCATGTTGACATCCTCGCACGATGACATCCACATCACACACACATCCAGGCACGGTGACATCCACACACGATGACATCCACATCCACGCACGCACATCTACATCCACGCACATCCACATCCACGCACTCACATCCACGCACACATCCAGGCACAGTAACATCCACGCACGCACACATCCACGCAAGCATACACGCACGCATTCATCCACGCACGCACACATCCATGCATGCTGACATCCACGCACGCTGACATCCACGCATGCTCATCTACATCCAGGCACATCCACATCCATGCGTGCACATCCACGCACACATCCACGCCTGCACACATCCATGCACGTTGACATCCACGCACGATGACATCCACATCCACGCACATCCACGCACGGCGGAATCCATGCACGATGACATCAACATCCACACACGCACATCTACATCCACGCACATCCACATCCGTGCACACATACAGGCACGGTGACATCCACGCACGCACACATCCACGCAAGCATACACACATACATCCACACACGCACGCATCCACGGACGCACACATCCATCCATGCACACATCCACGCATGCACACATCTATCCATGCAATGTCCATGCACATATCCACACACGCACGCATCCATGGACGCACACATCCATAGACGCACACATCCATCCATGCACACATCCACACACACAACCATCCACAGACGCACACATCCAACCATGCAATATCCATGCACATACCCACACACGCACACATCCACAGACGCAGACATCTATCCATGCAATGTCCATGCATATATCCACACATGCACGCATCCACGGACGCACACATCCTCGGACATAGACATGCATCCATGTACACATCCACGGACGCACACATCCATCCATGCACAGATCCACGCATGCACACATCCACACAAGCACGCAGACGCACACATCCATCCATGCAATATCCATGCACACATCCACTCACGCACACATCCACAGACGCACACACACAATCTATCCGTGCAATGTCAATGCACACATCCACGCACGCACACATCTATCCATGCAATGTCCATGCATACATCCACACACGCAGGCATCCACGGACGCACACATCCATCCATGCACACATCCACACACACACACGCATCCACGGACGCACACATTCACACACGCACGCATCCACGGACTCACACATCCACGGACGCACACATCCATCCATGCACACATCCACACACGCATGCATCCACGGACGCACACATCCACACACGCACGCATCCACACACGCACGCATCCAAACACGCACGCATCCACAGACGCACACATCCACGGACGCACACATCCATGCATGCACGCATACACGGACGCACACATTCATCCATGCACACATCCACGCATCAACGGACGCACACATCCACACACGCACGCATCCACGGACGCACACATCCATCCATGCACACATCCACACACGCACGCATCCACGGACGCACACATACACACATGCACGCATCCACGGACGCACACATCCACGGACGCACACATCCATACACGCACGCATACACAGACACACACATCCATCCATGCACACATCCACGCACGCACACATCCACACACGCACACATTTATCTATGCAATATCCATGTACACATCCACGCAAACACACATCTATCCATGCAATGTCCATGCATACAACTACACACGCACGCATCCACGGACGCACACACCCATTCATGCACAACACACACGCATCCACGGACGCACACATCAATCCGTGCACAACACGCACGCATCCACGGATGCACACATCAATCCATGCACAACACGCACGCATCCACGGACGCACACATCCATCCATGCACAACACGCACGCATCCACGGACGCACACATCAATCCATGCAATATTCATGCACACATCCACGGACGCATGCACACATCTGTCCATGCAATGTCCATGCACACACACACATCAATCTATGCATTCATTCATTCATTCATTCATTCTTACCTCATCAAGGATCCACCGGTGAGGAGGAAGGGCCCAGGAGAGAAGGAGGGGCCCACACAGCACATGAGGAAGCGGGAGAGGTGAGAGGGGGTGACTGCACAGGGGGGAGGGGTGACTGGACGGGGGGAGGGGCCGTGGATGAGCAGGGAGCGGGCTCATAAAGATGATCGGCGGGTCCAGCCCGCCGGGAGAGGTGGGAGGGGACAGGACACGATACAGGGAGAGGGGGATGAGCAGGGATTCGGCTGATCGGTGGGTGCACTGGAAGGTGCAGCCCGCCAGCAGATAGATCGGGAGGAGGCTGAGGAGCCTGACTGGCGGTTCTGTATGTATCCGCCGGCGGGATGCACCCGCGGCATCGGCGGGTGCAGCACTGCAGCCCGCCGGCGGAAACATACAGAACCGGAAGAGGGTGACGGATTGGAGGGTCGGGAAGGGGGTCCCTAATCTTTACTGTGCCGGGAGGAGGGGGAGGATACTTGCCAATCCGCACCTCCAGATCTGATTGGAGAGCTCCAATCGGATCTGGAGGGGTGAATCTGTCTGATTTGCTCTAATATATCTAAAGGGTTGAGAATGCGCAAAAATAGGGTCTTATCTTTTATAGACAGATATATGTTGTCAATATTGGTATTGCTCACCTGATGTGGTTGTGTAGCACACAACCAGCGTAATCGCTCAGGAAAAAAACAGCTGCTGCAGGGACCGTACTTCCACAGGATGCGGTGCTCAAATCACAGGTTATTTTTTGGACGAAGTACCTTCGTGTCCGCGCTGCTGTCAGAAATATTCCCTGAAGTGGCTCTGAAACGCGTTGGAAATAAGGAAATAAAGCATCACTAATACCTAGACATCCTGTGTCGGTGGTATATGTTTCTGACAGCAGCGCGGACACGAAGGTACTTCGTCCAAAAAATAACCTGTGATTTGCTTTGATGGCAGTTTCAGTTTTAACTGCCAATCAGAGCGACTTTAGCCATGGGGGGGAGCTAAGCCACCCCTCCGGGCTAAAGTATAGTTTGTCACTTAGCTGCAGCTCTATTAACCCCTTGGTGACCGTGGTTAATAGAGCCGCAGCATGAGAAACCCGAGATGACGCAGCATATGCGTCACAGGTCGGGAAGGGGTTAACTGCCAAGAGCAAACGACCCTACTCTGTCCTCCTCCTTTACCTACAGTGCCTTGTGAAAGTATTTGGCCCCCATGAACTTTTCAACCTTTCAGGCTTCAAACATAAACATATAAATTCAAATTTTTTTGTGAAGAATCAACAACAAGTGGGATACAATCGTGAAGTGGAACGAAATTTATTGCATATTTAAATTTTTTTTTAACAAATAAACTGAAAAGTGGGGCATGCAAAATTATTCGGCCCCCTTAATTAATACTTTGTATCGCCACTAGGGATGGGCGAGTCTACTCGCTAGGACTCGTTACTCGGCGAGAGACTCTGACAAAACTAGGATTGCCATTGACTTGCATTGGACTCGTTACTGTGCAAGTAATCGCAGGGAAACTCGCACAGTAACGAGTCCGGTCCCCCCCCCCCTCCAGTCCTAAGTTAGGACTGGGCTGGGGGAGCGAGCAGGGAGCGAAGGGAGGGGGGAGAAATTCTCCTTACCTCTCTTCCGTCTTCCGGCTGTCTGCTCTGTGCCGGGCTCGGGTCCTGCGGGCTGCTGGCAGCTCCAGGGTCCTAGAGCCCGCCTGCTCTCCCTGTGTACAGACATGAATATCTGTGCACAGAGATGATGTAGCAGAGCTTAGATTGTTCTCAGTCTGCTCACTCCCTGTGCATAGACATCTATATCTATGCACAGGGATGTAGCAGATAGGACATCGCGTTTTGGACCACGACGGACGGAAGACCCTAATGGCTTTTTTTTTTATTTCTAATAAAACATTTTTTCTCTGTGTTGTGTTTTTTTTAAAACAATTTAATAGAAATTCATGGCGGTCATGTCTAATATTGGCGTGACCGCCATAAATTTCGGGCTTAGGGCCAGCTGATAATACAAAGCTGGCCCTAACCTCTTTATTACCCAGTGAGCCACCGCACCAGGGCCACTGGAAGAGGGGGTTCAGCGCCAGAGGATGGCGCTTCAATGAATGCGCCATCTTCTGGGGCGGCTGCGGGCTGCAATTTGCAGCGGGGGGTGCCCAGAAAGCTTGGGCCTCCCTGCGCTGTGGATTCCAGCCCCCAGCTGCTTAGCTGTACCTGGCTAGACATAGAAATTGTGCAGCCCCATGCATTTTTTTTTTATTATTTCATGAAATTCATGAAATAAAAAAAAAAGGGCTCCCCTATATTCTTGTGTCTGGCCAGGTACAAATAGGCACCTGGGGGTTGGGGGCATTTGACGTGGGCCATATTTCTGGAACCAGCCGGATCCAGCAGGCAGCGACGGGCTGCCCCCAATCCCCAGGTGCCTATTTGTACCTGGCCAGACACAAGAATATAGGGGAGCCCTTTTTTTTATTATTTCATGAATATGAAAAATAGTGACACTATGCTTCAAATGCACCTGAGTGGCGGAGCCCTATAGCAACCTTGTTTCCATAAATGCCACCAGTCACCTCTCTGACAGCATAGCCAGATGCTGGTGCTACAACCGCCCCCATCTGTGGGTTGTAGGTCACTGAGCACCGGTATACAGACACCTGTGTTGCCTCTCAGAGGAGCTATCAGCCTGGTGCTAGGTGCAATGGGTATTTACCTGGCAATGTTTTGGTGATTCACAAATTTGTTCAAATTTGCCTGGGTGAGCAAAATCCTAAAAACTGAGCACAAATTGATTTACATTGAATCAGTTTGTTTGTCTCAACTGCTGGTATATTATTCTAAAGGTGAAAAACTGCATGCAAATTGCACCAGATGAAGAAAATTAGTGGCAGGCAGCTCTTCTACACGGAATTGAGTGGTTTTCTGGTCAAACAAACAATACAAACTTCATTCGCATTCCTCCATTATTACCCAAAGATAAACAAAGATCAGCCCTACTGAATTGAGAAATTCAAATTTCTATGAGTAAATAGAAAACTATATACATATATAACTAACATATTAACGAGAATTCTTTGTGTTGAAACTTTCACATCATAAGAAGCATTAATGCCTGAGTACATTGTAGAACATTCATTTCTAGTTAGGCACAAAAGCATTAGTCGTGACAGGGAACATTACACACAGTAAAGCAATGAGATACACACTGGTGAAGTTAGATTATACCACAATTGCACATCTAACCTTTGTTCGACCTCTGTCAGAAACTGTTTTAAGACTCAGCTCTGTAGTTACTGAACTGTAGCGTATAGCCAGATCATTCACTGTCCCACATAGCCCAGTCATACCTTAATTATTAACCGGGCAGGTTTTTTTTTTTTAATATTTTTTGAGCTTTTGTAGCAAAAATGGGCAAAAAGATATGTACTTCATCAACAGAACATATATCACATTTATTATTCAGTACCATCTTTATGCTGATGACACACAACTATACACTTCTTCCCCTAACCTTACTCCCGCTACACAATGACTGTCTAACCGCAGTTTCCAATATCATGTCCGCTCTGTATCTGAAACTCAACCTTTCCAAAACCAAACTTCTTCTGCTCCAGCCCTCCGCTAACTTCTCTAAATACGACATCTATCTCTCAGTGTGCGGTATCACGATAACGCCTAGTCAGCAGGCTGGCTGTCTGGGTGTTATGTTTGACTCTGATCTTTCCTTCACCACATATATACAATCTCTCGCCCGCTGTTGCCACTTGCACTTGAAGAACATCTCCAGAATTCACCCCTTTCTCACCTTGGAAACCACAAAAACCCTCACTGTGGCCCTGATTCACTCCCGCCTTGACTATTGTAATTCTCTCTTAGTTGGCCTCCCCCGCACTACACTGCCCCTCTCCAGTCCATCCTTAATGCAGCAGCCAGGATTACCTATCTAGCTAATAGTTACTCGCTTCTGCTCTATGCCAGTCATTACACTGGCTGCCTATACACTATAGGATCCATTTCAAACTGCTTGTTCTCACCCACAAAGCCCTTCACAGTGTAGCACCCCCTACATCTCCTCCCTCATCTCTGTCTATCACCCCACCCCTTCTCTTCGCTCCAGAAATGACTTTAGACTCGCTTCTGCAATAATCTGAACCTCCCACTCCCGGCTCCAAGACTTCTCCCTAGCTGCACAAATTCTTTGGAATACTCTACCCCAAGAAATTAGGTTTATCCACAACTTAGATAGTTTTAGTCATCTTTTTAGGGCGGCCTATCATGATCCCTAGTCAGTCATGTAGACATAGCTATCTGCGCTGTCTCAAGTGGATCACAAATAATGGGTTGTGGCCACTTAGTCTGCTTCTATCTGTTCCCCATCTCCTCAAGTTGACTATACTATCATTGTAAATAAGCACCTGTACCTTGCCATTTTTGCTCTAATTATTGTATTATGTTATGCTTTGAATTGTATTGTTTTTGGCATTGTATTGTATTTTCTAATTGTTTGTTTAAATGTGAACTCTGTATTGTGAAGCGCTGCGGAATATGTTGGCGCTATATAAATAAAAAATTATTATTATTATAAACATAAATAAAACTGCACATAATTGTTTCCATAAAAAACATGTGGCTTCTTTTCTTTATCTAGAATAGTAAAATACAGTAAAAGTGCGGCAATATCAGATAAGTATGGATTATTAGACATCATTAGGAAAAGTTTATATCATTGGGGGAACCAACTCTTTGAAACCTCATTGAGTCACCTGATTTTTTCTGTACGAGAAAAAAATAGACCATTCTGCATCAGCATACAGGCTGGGGACACATAGAGAGTCCGCACACTCTGGGTGGGGAGTGTAACCTATGCATGCTCCTTAATTTTCTGAGATAATGACCTTTGGGTTTTCATTAGCTGTAAGCCATAATCATCAACATTTACAGAAATAAACACTTGAAATAGATCACAATATATATATTTTTTTATATTGAACTACAGAAAAAAATTAACTTTGTGATGATATTCTAATTCATTGAGATACACCTGTACATCAAGATTACCAATTCTTGCACATAAACATCCAAAAATGCACAAATGTATTAATCTTATATTGCTTTAGACTGGCATATAAAACAGTCTAAGGCTAAGTTCACATCTAAGGCTGCCTTCACACTTGCGTTTGTGTCTGTATGCGCAGGGCATGCAGACGCAAACGCAGTGCAACACTGCACATACTTATGTGAAAGCAGCAGAGAATCTCTGCCTGCGTTCACATTAGTATGGTGCCCGGGCAGCCAATCAGCTGTCTCGGGGGTGGCCAGGAGGAGGAGATCAGCGGCAGAGATCTCCTCCTCCTGGCCACAGCTGATCTCCCGCCGGTGTCAGCGCGGGAGATTTGAAGGCACAGCTTGTCTGACAGCTGTTTAAATCTCCCGCGCCGACACCGAATAGGGTGATATCGGTGCAGGAGATAAGAAACAGCTG